>JAMKQA010013572.1:0-35578 GCA_024699735.1 Posidonia australis
GGTGTGAGAGAGAGATTTCAGAGAAATGGGCTAAATGAACAAATCCCCACGGGACCTATATCTCCAGAGGGAGGAAAAAATGTTAGGTCTAGAGAGAGCGTGAGCATTAAAGGATAAAATACACTGACCTTGGAGCATAAAAGAAAATAGGAAGATAGAAGCAGTAGACAGAAGCTAAGCTCTACTGAGAGAGGCATGTGAACAACCTTACTCCTACCATATAACTTGGATAGGAGTCGGAGCATGCACTTACTAAGCCCACATGATCAAGGGAGTAGCCACTCCTTTCAGCACAAGGGAAATAGCAGCCACCCCCTCAGCCTAAGTGTATTTTACCTCCAAGCAGGAGTATGGTAGGTTTAGCATGCCTATGAGGGAGAAAAGAAAATGAATCCTTAAAAAAGTGGATATAGGGCCCCAAGAATTTGGCATGAGGCCCATAAATCTGAAGGAGAGCCACAAATAAACCTAAGTACCTAGGTTAGTACCTCATGAGTTGAGGACAGTGTCACCTCCTACAGTAGGCAAAACAGGCTTCCTTGGCGCTGAGGGCACCAATATATCAATTAACCCTTTTCTTTGCATTCGCACTTTTTGCACAGCATTTAGCATATTTGCATTTACTTTGCAAGGCGTTTTGTCCGTATTCCGACCAGGGGCATGTCAGCTGCCTTATTGGTCGTGGTATGGGCAAATAGGCATTCGACTAGGGGCATGCTAGTCGCTTCTTTAATTGGGAGAATCTGAGACCAGGGGCATGCCAGTTATTTAATCTTGAGGGCAGTTGTGGAAATACATGAACACATACAAGCAATGTAGAAATGACATAAAATTCTTATTTTGGTTCATCACTGATATATGTATTGCTAATCAATTTTGGGTCTTTTTGAACTGCTAGCACCTGTGAAACCAATGCTGCTAGGTGGGATCTCGCTCAAAGGCCATGTCACCCGTATCTCGACTTCGTATTCCACCGTACAGCCAGAACCCTCAGTGATAGCAAGATCAGAGGACTTGATGCCAGCCTGCGTCTTGCGGGCCAGTTCTGAAGTTGTTGCATTTGAGCCAACTATATACCTCTTGTACCGGTCAAGACAGGGACTTTGCTCAATGGAATCCTGGCAGAAGCCGAACTGGGGGAGGACTCGGACGGGATGATACTCCATGCCTCCCGAAAATCCTAGAAGGACCACGAGCCGCATATCTCTGCCATTGAAAAAGGAAGTAAAGGTTCTTGACACCGAGGATATAATACACCATGTTACTGAATCCTTGGCAAGATTCCGCAGTCTGTTGCACAGCTCTTGCACCCCTGGAAGTGTCCTAGACTGGTAGGTATGGCTATAGGCTTCAAAAGCAGACGGCCGAGGGTGAAGAATCTTCATCCCCATATGGGCAGCAAACCAAACCTAGCAAAGAAGGAATCGTGGTTAAGAAACGCACAGTAGAATATTTAAATATTTAAATGGCTTGCTTACCTGCACCAGAGCACCACATCCATGGAAATGGCGGGAGCACTTCAATGCCCGGTCCAAACCAACATAGGTTTCAACAAGGAGAACAGGAGCCAAATCAATCTAGCAAACAACTATCACCTAGGCTATCTCTGCCACCTCGATTGCCACAGTCGTCCGGCCATGGCTAAATATTAGCTCCCCGAGGAAGCGTAGTACAAGGCTATAAAGCCACAGGATTCCTAAGGGTGAACGGGCATTGATGATCTCATCAAAATAGTCCAGGCGCACCATGGTTGTAGATCCATCTCTGTAGACAAGTCTTTCCTCACAGACATCTCTGGCCACGCCCGTGAGTCAGCTCAAAACATGAACATAGCTGTCATGGCAAGTAAAGACAGGAAGGGGCATGAATGGTGACAAGCCGTAAATCCGTCTGACTTTCTCTAAAGTCAAAGTCATCTCAACTTGCCCAAAGCGAAAAACGTGCAAGGACGGTTTCCAAAATCGAGCCACAGCGCACAGCAGATGCCAGTTAACCTCCACCTTAGCTATACTCAAAAGGGAGGAGGAAATGCCCTAGGCCCGTAATTGTTCACGGTCAGCAGCTGTTAAAGCATCAATCCAACCACGCAGAGCATCTGAGCAGTGTTTTGGTGTCACCATGGTAGGATAACTCTGCAAACACGAATTTGGGCCAAATATGGCAATAAAAAGGCAGAACATGACATAAATGTGGGACAAACATCACAATCCAATAGAATATAATGCAAAAAGCATATGCAGAATCAAGAGACATATTCAGAATATGTTGCCATAAAGCCAGGATAATATCACAGAACGTAAAATTTGCAGCAAAGCACAAAGAAGCCAACGAGAAATCAACAGAAGAACAGTAGAAAGCATACATACCATTGTGATGCAGAGTATGATACATAGTCGGTGCTCAGAAAAGATCCAAAAGAGAGCTAGAAGCAAGGATCCAACGTTGTTTTCTCAGAAAGGATGGCAGCCTCTCTAGCAAAACGCGAGTTTATATAGGGAAAATAAAAGGGGGTTTAGCAAAAAAGGAAAAACAAACTCGACATTTTTAGAGGCGCATCTGAGGGGCACACCTAAGCGGCGCACCTAGGTGGCGCCTGGAACGACTGCAAATTTCAGCAGCACCTCCCCTGAATTTGGGACCTCACCAAATCGACGCCATTTATTTTAAACCTGCACAGAGAACCTGCATACAGCATACACATAAAACCCCTGGGGGGGCACATCACGGAATGTGGATCTTTTATAAATTTTCAAAATGGTTACAATATTCCACTGTTCATACAAAATTGGAAAGAACTGCATATACAAAAAAAGCTACTCCTCGCCTGAATCCTCTTCGTCAGATGCTGCCTTTTGGAAATATTTGGCCAGGAGACGGGCGCCTCGTCGGGTTATTTGGCGCGACCACTGAGCAGCAGCAGCGGCTTGGGAATGGGGAGCAGAATCATGGACCCTCTGGGTAACCTTGGTATCTGAGCGGTCCTCCTTAGATGCCTCAATAGTGAAGTCCCCGCTACTGGCTACATTCACCTCCTGAGCTGGGAAATCTTACTACAATGTCAAAGTTTTCTATTAGCAGTCAAAGTTATAAGGGAAGTTAATAAAAGCAGAAAGAGAGACATACCCGGATGATGTTACGCCAGCGCAGTTCCTGCAAAATAACAAAAGTGTCAGGCGTGCTTTAAATGATAATTTGCAAAGTAAAAATCTTACCCTCTTCCGGCGGATATCAGCATAAAAGGTGCCAAATTGTTCTTCAAAGCCCTATGGATTGTGACAAATGTCAGACTTATATAATTCATATATTAGCAATATTAAGCAGGAGTGGTAATCATGTACCTTGGCCCAGTCAGAGGCATACCACATCCCGCGCTGGCTATCCCGCACTGCCTCCTCGAATAGGTGTGGCTTCCCCACACGCCTGTACCAAGCTAGATAGTCTGTGTAGTTAACTTCCCGAAGGACGTGTCTGTCCTGGGAACCTATAGCTGCTGCATGTCGACTTCTAGCAACTGAACGAGTCATAGCCGGACGATCCATATTAGAAGGAGGAGGGGCAGGAATGCAATACTCATTCAGGAATTGATGCCGCACTCGCCCCGGAAGGAAATAAGCCGACTTTTTCATGCAATAAAACTTCACCTGCTTGTCCCTAAGAACGCGACCAGAGTTCAGGGGAGCCCAGTCAAAGCCATCATATCTGGAAAACAAGCGCAGATGAACCTGTTTTAAAGCAAGAGAAATATATAAGCAATCTAAGCAAGCATTAGAGGAGACAGCATAAAAAAGGAAGGGAAACTTACATCCTCGAGCTCTACTAGGTCCAGCAGATACCAGTAGGACTCGTAACTATAGACCTTAGCAGCAGCCGATGGTCAGGCTCGACCCACTGGCAGGGAAGGGGCAGAAGCTCATCCCGAAGGCAGCCGAAACTATGCCCTCTGGTGATATGCTCCATGATCCAATACTGGAAATGACAGACAAAAGTCAGTTTATCAAATATTAAGCATAAAGGAATTTTATTTTGCAAAGTAATAAAAGCAAATACTTACAGTCAGTAGAGGGTATAGCCCCACATAAGAGCAGCGCCCAAGCTTAACCACATTGTCAAGCCCGCAGATCAACCAAGTATAGCTAGCGCCGACCTAGTCATAATGATCCAGATGCTCCAGATTGGTTAAATACGCTATCCAATCAACATGAATGCAATAAGCAGATGAATCACAAAACATCATGGCCAGAAGGTCCAGTAGGAAATGCCTCAGTACAAAGCCTGCCTCCTCGCTGTCAGGCTCAGGGTTGGGCCAGAATTTGTCCCACTCTCTTAGCCATCCTACTGTGATCATGTATTTTCCCTGAGGTGGCTTTGGAGGAACACGACCTAAATGTGCGGGAGCAAGGAGCATACCGTGAGTGGTCTCACCTATAATCGGCTCGTCACCAAAGGGAAGACCCGTCAGTAGAGCCCACTGATCAGGCAGGACAGTCAGCTCGCTGAATGGAAAATGGCAAGTGTGTGTCTCAAATCTCCACCTTTCCACCAAAGCCTTGAAGAAGTTTTAATGGCCGTGAATCATGGGTATGCGAAGCAAACCTCCAAATGGGGAGCGGTGTAGGAGGAAGTCCTGCAAAAAATCTGGTAGACGATGGAAGTGATCAAGCATTGGGCCCCAGTGGCATCGCATGATCCAATTTGCATCCCCCTCCTAAAATGTCAAAAATAGAATTAATACCAAGTCAGAAAGCAATTTATAATGGTTAAAGCTCAGTAAAGCAGGAAATTACTCCAAAGTTAGGACTCTCGCAGATATGATGATCGCTTAGCAACCTCCCCTCGAAATTACCAGACTCCTAAAATGCATTGGTCAGACAAAACACCAGGCGTATATACATTTTCTTCCAATTTCGGGTTTACCTCAATGGGGACAGTAGGAGTCGAGCTGCTAGAGGCCCGCAACCTCGAAGAACTGCCTCGCCGCTTGGGACGAGAACTAGAAGGCGTGTCCCGCGAGGATTGTGGGGTCCCCTCCTCGGGAACTGAGTAATCCTACGAAAAGAAAAAATAAGCCGAACCAAGAGTTAAACAGCAGCAACAGGCATGACGAACGCAAAATATGTCAAAGTCAAATGTGGCATTACATTCATTGGCATAATAGCAAGGGGCATGGCATTCAAATAAAGTACTATGGCATATGGCGGCAAAAATGCACGTATAGACAAGCGTACAATTGCAGTTCAGTGTTTGATGCGACAATATTCTCTTGTTAAATTTGCAAAAATGAAATACTCTGGATAGGCTACCAAGTGGTTCAGCAACTTGATTCAAAAGTAGTTAGCAACAAATCGGAAAATGGCATGGATGGCAGCATGGCACGTATGGCATAAATAACAGCAAGTTTCTTTGTAACCCAAGCCTTGAACAGCCTTCCATCACCATCACGAAACCAGCACCTTCGCCCACAAGAGCCCGAGCCTGCCAAAGCACCGCCAACAACCTACCAAAACTCGTCACTGCCAAAACCCACCTCCCACTCCGGCGACTTGCACCATCACTCCGGCCCGCCATCGCGTAGCCATGACCACCAAAGCTTACTCACGGGCAGCCCATTGGCCGTTGCTCCCCGCAACCTGCTTTCCTCTAGTGATTTCAACCACCGAACCCAAGCCACGAATTGCCGGAGTCGACCCTTGCCAGCCGGAACCCTTCCAGCCGGCGATCACCCAAAAACCTAGAGGGAATGCAAGCCTAAGCAAGGAGAAAACAGATGGGAAGAGCTCAAGATTACCTCCGTCGGAGACCCCTTATCTAGCCAATCCTGGAGGGTCCGATCCATGCCACCGGCCATCGCCGCTGCACATCCGTCGCACGATGCCCCCGCGTCAAAATCCTACACCGACCAAGAGCGCGTAGGAGGTGCTGCCGTGAAGAGATGGAGAAGAGATGAGGAGAAGCAAGAGTGGGTTTCGTTTGGAGAAAGAAGAAGAAATGGGGAGGAAGATGAAGGGGCATATATAAAGAGAAGAAAATCAAATATATGTATGCATACATGTTGTTTTGGGGAACATGAAATCAAATCAGCAAAACCCTGAAGAGCCAAGTAGCACAAATACATCTGCAGTCCCAGTAGGGAGAAATGGAAAATATTTCTTGACGGTTATGGCAGTTATTCAGTGGGACCCACGTGTGAAATAAGTCAAGGTTCAAAATGGCCGTGGAAGTTGTGTTTCAGCCCCTAGCACCTCGCAGCTTACGTTCCAAGAGCAAGATGTACAGTGTCAAGCACATGGCCCACAAAATGCATTGGATGGGGTAATTTGCAGAAAACCCCCTACATTTCGTAAATTTACAGATTAGTCCACAAAGGACGTGGGAAGTTTAATTTAAAGCAGACATTTGTTGATATACAGCAGAATCTCAAATGTCACAGCACAATGATAGTATAGCAATTAAAGGTAGTCGTGATTGGGCAATTTGCAATAAAGCCCTCAAAGTTGTGGATATTTGCAAATAAGTCCTCACCTTTTGCAAACAATATTGAAAATTCCAGCAAAGAAGAGATTGTATCTTAGCAAGAATGCCAGTCTCTGCACCGCACCATCAGCAGTCAACATATTACAGTTCTCCTTCCTGGGGGACAATCTGGGGATCATCGCTTTGTTTTCTGGGATCTCCTTCTGAGCAGATGAGACCCGTCTACCCCTTTTGGATTTTCGCAGGCGCGAAGTCCAGCTTGTTGACTTTGACCTGGCGGTCAATGTCATTTGCCCCTTTTGAATTTTTGCGGGCGCAGAATCCAGCTTGTTGACTTTGACCAGGCGGTCAATGTCATTTGCCCCTTTTGGATTTTCACGGACGCGAAGTTCAACTAGTTGACTTTGACCAGGTGGTCAATGTCGTTTGCCTCATTTGGATTTTCGTGGGCGCGAAGTCCAGCTTGTTGACTTTGACCGGGCGGTCAATATCATTTGCCCCTTTTGGATTTTCGCGGGCGCGAAATCCAATTTGCTGATCTTTGACCAGGCGGTCAAGGTCCTTTGCCCCTTTTGGATTTTCGCGGGCGCGAAATCCAGCTTGCTTGCTTTGACCAGGCAGTCAAATGTCCTTTGCCTCTCTTGGACTTTCGCGGGCGCGGAATCCAGCTGGTTGACTTTGACCGGGTGATCAAAGTCCTTGGTTTCTCTCGAATTTCCTTGGGTAGGAAATCCTGTGGCTTGACCTTTTGACCAGATGGTCAAGTTCCTAGGCCCTCTCTTGGACTTCCTTGGGCAGGAAATCTTGTGGCTTGACCTTTTGACTAGATGGTCAAGGTCCTGGCCCCTTTCTTGGATTTCCCTGGGCAGGAAATCTAGCTGCTTGACCTTTTGACCAGGCAGTCAAGGTCCTTGTCCTTTCTCTTCTAGGTTTTTCGCAGGCGTGGAATCCCGTTGTTTGACCCTTTCACCGGGCGGTCAAGGTCGTTTTGTTTCACTCATGTTTTGAGTTTTCACAGGCGTGAAATCTCTTTGTTCGCCCTTGGTCTGTGCGAACAGGGCCCGGTTTTGCTTGATAAATGGTATGTTTGTCATGCCCCTTTTCCTTGGGCTGGTATCCCCAACTACTCGGTTGACAACCGTCACATTGTCAGGCGGTCGGGTTGGCAAGACATGATTGACTTGTCATATCCCGTCTCATAGGTTGATAACCTCAATAATCTGGCTGATGAGTCCGACAACTTATCATTTACCTGCCTGTGGTTTCCTCTGTGCACAGGATTTCTTTATCTTTTGCCTTGTTATTTCAGCATTAGCATCAGCATCACATCGTCTTGCAAGCACCCATTCTTGTGTTTTTGTTAGCATCAACTTCGCATCGGCCTTCAGCATCGGCTCTTGCATTGGCATCTCGCATTGGCATCATATCCTTAGCATTTAGATCAGCAGTTACATGCATTTTGCATTTGCATTCGCATTGGCAATAAGTCATGACTTTCGATGCATCCGCCAGATAAGTGACTTACTTCCTACAACAAACACCATCCTTCTGTAACCTCAAAATGGGGGTATCTTGTCAACCCTGAGCATCGATCTTGGTTCCCTTCGTCCCTCGACCTCGCTCAGGGAGGGGCATCTGTAGACACCCTGATTTTGAGGTGACTCATAGATGAGCTTTCCGGATGTTGCTTTGGAAGTGGCTAACCCTTGAACCAATCCTAAACCTATAGCAGGCCCGCAGTCCAACTAGAAATCTAGACAAGTAGGGGAGAGCACCTAGCTAGCACACCTAGCTAGCACACCAACCCGGCGCACATACCAAGCGCTTGGCCATTTATCAGGCTACTGGCTACTGGCTTTCCACCTCCCATGGCTATTACCTCTACCAGCGAATATGCCATGGAATCTTCCAAGCTTTTCGTCTACGAGGCTCCTTGTTGTCCTAGGAGTTACCCATGGAAAATCCCTATATATAGACCCCATAAGATACCATTTGAAGGGGCTGATCATCTTGAAAGATAGAGACACACAGTTACACTAGCCTTCTCCAAAATTCTGCAACTATTCACTTGAGCACTCAAGCTTTGCCTTGCACCCAGAGGTATTCTAAGCCCTTCCAAAGCATCAAGGAGCTTATTATCTTGGCTCTTTCTTTTCATTCTTAAAGGAACATCTTGGACAAGGTAGGCCCTTCTCACTTTTCCTTAAGTTCTTGTTCTTTTGCAATGAAATAGCATTCTAGAAGCTCCATTTATGGTCTGATTTTTTTTGTATCTTCATGAGGTTTTTGTGATGAATTTACTTGTCCTCCTTATTAGATGCTCTCCATGCACACCTACATATTTGTTTGCAAGCATGTTTACTTTCTTTCTAGCATAAAAATATGCACTATATCACCTGCATGAGCAATCTTTTCCTTGTTATATTTTTGGTATGATCATCATTTACATGTTCGGTTGGGTTTAATTGTTCCATGTCTGTATCCTTTGCATTTTGCATGTGTTCTTACCATGAACCCATTTTAGTCACCTTTTTTTTTTAATGATAATAGATAGCTGTGATCAAATGCATCCCATCATGCTTTTAATGCTCGCATGAATCAACTTGCATTGGCACAAGTCACCCATCTGTATTCTGGGTCAGGTTCTAGATCAGATTGCAGTCTGATCCAGGTTTTCTGGGGAGCACCTATATGGCGCACCAGAGTGGCGCACCACTCCAGCGCACTACTCTGGCGCCCCATTCAGGAGCATTAGACTGGTCAGAGAGCAAAACACTCACTTTGGCATCCCTGTTTGCATAGTTTTCTGATGATTTTGCATCCGATTCTTTTGCTGCTGGTTTTCTGACATCTCATGGTTTTGCATGCATGTTTTCAACCCTAAATAACAATTGTTTCCTAGTTATTTTCCCCTTTGAATGTTCAGCCCATGGCTAAAATCTGGTAGGTTGTTTGCCTCTACTCCAATATGGATAACCTTGTGCATCAGCCCATGATCCAGAGACATGTCTGAACCTTCTTGCATACATTTTAGCATGAATATGGTGGGATCTTATGTGAGGCAACTAGCCCTTGAGCACATAGTCCACAAGTCATTACACTTGCATTTCTTTCACTTTTAAAGCATATTTTCCATGTTTTGCAAAGGATTTTACATGGCATGATTTCCTATAATGCATTCATAGGTGACTTTGCACTACATGGATTTCTGTTTTCCCTCAGCACATCTTTCTGGCCCACATAGGAACACATATGTGGCACACCAGACTGGGGACCTGGAGGCATTATTTATATGGCGAATAGTTTGAGGTGTACACAGATCACAAAAGTCTGAAGTACATCTTTACTCAAAAAGATTTGAACCTGAGACGGAGGCGCTGGGTGGAATATATTAAGGATTATGATTTCAGTTTGTCCTACCACCTTGGGAAGGCTAATGTGGTTGTAGATGCTCTAAGTAGACACACTCATGTCATGGCTAGTCTGATGATCCATGAATGGAAATTATTAAATGGACTAGTGCAGTGTAGGCCATGGAGATAGTCTCAGGGACCTGCAAGTGTGGTACTGGCTAATTTGTCAGTTCGCCCAAGGATGATTGAGGCGATTGTCACAACTCAGCAATATGATTCTTTTGTGTCAAATATTTGGAGGAAACAGGAAGCTGGTAATGCCCCTCATTTTTCAGTTGGGGTAAACGGTGGATTGAGGTATGATTTGAGATTGTATGTGCCTCAAATAGAGGAAATTAAGAACAGTTTGTTGGATGAAGCCCACTGCTCCAGATACACTATCCATCCAGGAAGCTCCAAAATGTATAAAGACTTGAAGAAGAACTTCTGGTGTCCTGGGATGAAGAGAGAGATTGCTGAGTATGTGGCGAGGTGTGCAACCTACCAGATGGTGAAGCTAGAGCACCATAAGCCCGGAGGGACTTTGCAACCTCTGGATGTCCCAGTGTGGAAATGGGAAAAAGTGTCGATGGACTTTGTGACGGGTTTGCCATGAACCCAAAGAAAGAATGATACTGTGTGGGTGATAGTGGATTGCCTTACTAAATCGGCACATTTCTTGCCAATGAGGGTGAATCTTCTTTTGGCAAAACTAGCAGAGTTGTATGTAGCGGAGATTGTGAGATTGCATGGTGTCCCAGTGTCTATTGTGTCTGACAAAGACACGAGGTTTACATCAAGGTTCTGGGGAGCTCTACAGGAGGCTTTTGGCATGGTGTTGAATTTTAGCAGTGCTTTCTACCCCTAGACGGATGGCCAGACAGAGAGGACCATCTAGAAACTAAAGGACATGCTGAGGGCCTGCGCCTTGGACTTTGGTGGTAGCTGGGAGGATCACTTACCTCTGATTGAGTTTGCATATAATAACAGTAACCACACTAGTATTGGTATGACACCATATGAGGCATTGTATGGAAGACCTTGCAGGACACCCACTTGCTGGAGTGAGATGGGTGAGAGACAGTTAGTTGGGCCCGAGATCGTACAGCAGTACAAGGGCAAGGTGGATTTGATCCCAGAGCCGGCAGAAGAGCTATGCTAATAGGAGGAGAAGACCTCTGGAATTCGAGGTAGGAGACTTCATTTTCCTAAAAGTGTCACCAACCAAGGATGTGATGCGGTTCGGGAAGATAGGCAAGTTGAGCCCAAGATGTATCGGATCGTACCAGATTACCAAGAGAGTTAGTGAGGTGACATACAGACTAGATTTGCCTCCAGAGTTGGCGGGTGTGCACAACACCTTCCATGTGTCGATGTTGAGGAAGTGCTTGGCAGATGCGTCCCAGTTGATACCAGTACAGCCAAAGGAGCTACGGGAGGACTTGTCTATGGTTGAAAATGCAGTCCAGATACTGAACAAGAAAGAGCAAGTCCTCAGGAATAGAGTGATTCCATTGATGTTAGTTCAGTGGCAACACCATGGTACAGAAGAGGTTACCTGGGAGCGCAAGATGGACATCCAAAGACAAAACCCCTACTTGTTTTGTTAAGAGCTGAATTTCGAGGACGAAATTCTTTTAAGGGGGTAGGATGTGACATCTGGGTTTGATTATCCATTTTTACTTGTAAGCCATATAATTAATTGTAATATTGTAGAAATGGTCTGTTAATGGATAATCTGTTATTTCTTAGATGTGTGAGCTTGTGGTTGGCTTTCTGTGCACTTGCTTGTGATTCGGCACCAATGTGGAGTCTGGTTTAAGGATGCACAATCGTCTCGATGTGCATTCCTGCCTTTTCTTCCTTTCTTTTTCTCTCCCTCTCTCTTTTCTCTCCCCACGAGCATACATCTTCTTCTTCCTCCTCACCCTCAACCACACATGTGCCACCAACAACACCGCCTATGCTTCCTCATCCCCTCCGACGGGATGGATGGCCGGTGACTTGCAGGAGGAGGAGGAGATTTAAAGGAGAGGAGATGGAGTGGAGGAAGAGGCTGTGAAAGGGGAGATGAGCTGGAAAGAAGAGAAGAGGAAGAAGGAGCATCCACTGGAGGCCAAGGATCACCGAGGCTTCGTCGGGGCGTGAGAAGGTTCACCGGTGCATGGGAGGATTGTCGAAGTGCCATTTGAGGTACGCAGCCCCGTTCCTAGCTTGTTTCCATGTTTTCAGTTGAATATGCTAAATGCATTAAAAATCGAGATAAATGCATGAAAAATTGTAGAAAAATTGTAGGAATGATGGAAATGTGACAAATGACTTGAATGTGTAGAGATCATGCCAGGTTGTATGAATTTCTTGGGTTTCTGGTAGAAAATGCCTTAAGTATTTTAAGGTTTAACTCTAAGCATGTTCCCTTTGAGAATTTATATCTCCTTGTATGGTTTGTGAAATCATGAATGGTTTGAGGGGTTTTGTAGTAGACTCAAGGGTCTACACTCCATGATTTAGTCGTATTTTATGATGTGTGTTTGGGGGGTCCGATTGAGACTCCCACCTTAGGCAATTCTTGCTGCCTAGAACAAGGGAGTGCCCTGGTTGCAGAGATTTCGGTATGCCAAAATCCTGATAGATTAAGCCAAACCAATGAAGCCAGAGAGAGAGGGAGTGCTGCCAAGGTGCGCCAAGAGCCGATGGGGCACCAAGGGCTAGAGGTACGCTATGTGGAGGGGAGAGCTCACCGAAGTTGCATGGGCTCATCGGAGGAGGTACGCAACTCCTCCCTTCCTCTTTCCCTTTGTTTTGGAAAAAAGGTTAAATGCATGAAAGTAGTGTTAAATGCATGATAAATCATGGAAAAATAATAGGAATCATGGAAATGATGTGAATGACTTAAAAGTGTAGAGATCATGCTAGGTTGGATGAATTTTTTGGGCTTTTTGGGGAAAATGGAATGCATGCTACAACGTTACGAAATGAGTTTCATGCCTTCATGATTTTATTTAGAGCAGCATGCTTAATGGTTTTGAGAATGGATTGAGAGGTTTTGAAGTAGACTTGGAGGTCTACACTCCATGTTTTATTCATGATTTATGTGGTATGTTTGTTGGGTCCGCTGGAGGTCCCAATTCAGGCAAAAGAATGGTTAGGGCTCAGGAGAGGATTTCTGGAAACGGACATTTCAATATGCTGAATTGGGTTTGGCATACCATTTTGCTATCAGTATTCGACCAGAAACCCAATTTCGATAGATCAAAAACACCCGGTCTTCTGTTTCAGGGGATTTCAATCAACGGAAGTTATTTTGATCGACCGAAGCAGGGATTTTCGGACAACCGATCCTCAATTTCGGTCAACCATTCTGGGTGTTTGATGCCCAGTTCGGTATGCCGATCTAGTTCAATCTGCCGAACCAAACTCCTGGCCCAAATGAATTATTGAATATGAAAAATAAAAATTGATGGTTTAGATGGATAATGGATATGTATTAATGAGGTCTTCCCCATGTAAATGACATGGAGAAACATGGAATTCAAATAAATAAAATTGAATATGGTTTTAGGTTTGAGACTCCAAAAATGAAAAGAAATTGTTAAATGTTTGGTTTGATACAATTTTTGAGCATGAGACCCAATAATGAATATATGGTTTTGAGTTTGGAACCCAATGAAAGGTCAAAGTTACATGGAAGTAACTTCCAGCAATGAAAAAGAGAATGAGTAATGGTTTTGAAAAGAAGGTTTTAAAAAATAAAATGATAATGTGTTCTGGAGCCACGAGGGACTAGTGTCGGTAATGTAGTAGGAATATGAGACTCCAATGAAACCAATTGTCAAATACGACTATGGTTACCGAGTTTTGAGATGGTGTAGGCTAAGCCTAGGTGTATGAACCTAGTTGTTCACCTCACCGATGGGACATTAGGAAAAGACGTATCCCTATGCATATGAAATATAATTGAGGCCTGTTGGCTGGGGTGGTGTCCTCCCGCATAGGGAACTTCACCAAGGCAGTGCAAGGAGGTAGGGGAAATGTGTCCTCGCCTACTACTTGTGTGCCCGGTTACCTCTGATCAAGGTGACACCAATAAGAAATGTGGAAATAAAATGTGTGGTTTTAGCTAGAATTAGACTTGTGCCTTGTCTTAAGATTCTAGCAATGAATAAAAGTCATGTTTTAACCAGTAGCCAATATATATGATTTTCTTTTGAGTCCTGTGAGGCCTTGTGTTTTAGGCTGGATCTGGTCGAGTATGTGGATTTGTCGGAATGCACAAAAGGTTTTAAAGATGCATAAATTGAGAAAAAAATATATGTGTTTTGAAAAGGGCATGGTTTTGGATAGAGATTTCAAATGTTTTAAAAGAGATGATACTTTGGAATGGATTTTAAAAACCATGTTTTTTAATAGTCTAGGCTTGTGTTTTCTCGCTATTTTGTTGTGGTTTTTGTATGGTGGGGCACATACTAGGTGACTTGAATGTCACTCACGCATGCTTTGTTTGGTTTTCAAGTGCAAGAGGTGGTATAGTCTAGTTCTAGTGCCCGAGTAGGAGCCACTACCCTCACATTGTTCCTAGAGTTGAGCCTTAGTTAGTTACAGTTTTTGAGATTATGTTGTAATTATTGTAATTGCTTGTGATACTATAATTTAGGTAGTGTACTCGGGTTTGAGGTGTTACCCAATGTGTTATCCTCTCCTCATGGGTTTCAAAAAGCTTGTAATACTTCATCTTTAAGTAAGCCTTTCAATCTCTCCATCTGAAATTTAGGACTTTATAGCAATAAGTTCATGCATTTTCATGTCCATTGAGATCAAATTGAGTCTACAAAAAGAAAATATAAGATAAATTAGGTTAGTCACACTACTACTCATGGAATACAATATAAAAGTACAATATAGAGATCCACTTCTTACCACAAGAAAATGACATGTGTTCTCGAATGCTAAGTGATCTATATATACCCACTTCTTATCAATAGGCCATAACTCTCCTTGATTTGCAAAATAAGTAAGGCACCTATTCAATTGTTTTCCACCTTCTCCTATGGGACAACCATATCTATCCTACTCTACCATATAGTGCTTTCCCTCAAGTTGTCCTACAAAGTCACCCCTAGCACATGTTTTTCCTTTACTACCAATAGAGGAGACTTTCCTAATCTCATTTACTTTCAGTAGGAAGTGGATCAAACTCAGGAGGGCAATCGACAAACTCTGGAGTTGTAGTGGGGTTTGTGGTTGCAGGCATTTGAGTTGGTGTGGAGTTGGTGGATGCAGGTATTTGAGTAGGTGTAGGATTGGTGAATGTAGGTATGGTATTTTCAAGCTCCCAGAGGTGGATGCAAGTATGGTGTTTTTAGGCCTCCTAGAAGTGGATGTTGATGCTTGCATGTCATTTAGTGTAATGAATCTTCTAGGAGCCATAGAAAAGAGACTGCGAAATATAAATACAAAAAATTGTCATTTAGACTGAAATCAATAGAACATAAGAACTGAAATTTTATTAATTGAGAGAATCTGTAATGCACCACATTTTCCACAATAATTTAAAACAAATTAAATTACAGGAAAATTAAAGCTAAATAGAAAATATCTAACTACTAGGAATCTGTGTGTGCGGCTAGGAGACTCCAGACTATATGTACTACTCTAAACCTCTGCATGCCTACACTTGTAAACCAAAAACACGAGGAAAACACATGGGTGACAAAAGTCACCTAGTACGCACCCCAAGAAAAACCACAGAAAAAAAAACTATAATGAATTTTCCTTTTAAATTCATTTCGCAAACCATTTCTTCAAAACTTCACAAACCAGGCCTACACCTACTAAAACCACAACTAGGGCCCTACTAGCCCAAAACCACAAGCAAAGGCCCTCAATGGCCAAAACCACACAGTGAGTCGGGAACCCCAGTGCAAGGCAACCAAACTCTGGCCACACATAGTCCATCGAGGAGCGACCACAATGTTTTGCACTGCCACGGTGACGGCCACCCTATGCAGGAGAGTTCACTATCCCGTGATTCTTTCTCTCTGGAGAACCTTCAAAAGCCAACCCCTCCCTGGGAAGGCTGTCTAATCTCTTAGGATGCTACCAGCTACGGGGCACGTGTCCCACCCACACTAGCCAGCACAGGGTACACCTCTTCACGGCGTCTTCCACACGGTGCTCAGGAGGGAGTGTCGTACCTCCACACTCGAGCCTCAATGCTCACAACGACAGTAGGAGTATCATACCTCCCCGTCATGCCATAAGACAACTCAACACGTGGACCTCAACCCTAGCCTTCAGACGAATGTCAAGGAGTCTCATACCTCCAGGACCCGACGGCCCTCAGCCTCAGGTATCTCAGCCCCCGACCTCAACCAGAGAGTCGCACCCAACCACCTGAGAATGTCGTCACATTCTCTGGTCCCGAAGACACGGTCCCACACTGTCTCGGCCCGCACACAGAAAACCAGGAAAAACATTCTCCAAAACAAGCCAACTATCACTTTGAAATCTACTTTCAAACCATTTTCATTTCTTTAAAAACTCTTCCAAAACCTCAACAAAATGGTGCATCAGGTGTCCCACATGACCACCACTGATGGCCCACAAATCCCCACTCAGAGGGACAAAACAAACCAATCAAGGAAATCCTCGGAAATCATATTTTACAAACATATTTGGGCCTTGATTCGACATGCCAAAAATTGGATTTAGTATGCCAAAATCCACTGAATCAGTAGCGGAAATATTCGATAGTCTCAATCGACCGGAGGACCAAAACTGTCAAAAAAACATCATGTCGAATAGATTTGGTATACCAAAATTCACTGATTCGGTATGCCGTTTCCACTTTGGTATGTCGAATTCCTTGAATCCTAGAAAATAGCCCAAAACCCTACTGTTCAATATTGCCCAACTGGGACCGACGATCGGACCCCCAAAACCAACACCAAAAATCTCACAAAAAACATAAGATGTAGACCCTTGACTCTACAACAAAACCCAACAAACAAAACCAAAATCCATTCACCATGCATAAGGATATAAAATCACAAAGGCACAAGGGTCAAAATGACCCAAAACTCAACCACCGTCATAAATGCCCATAAATCCACCATAAATTCTCATTAAATCATAATAAATTTTAGGAATGTAAATTTACCTAGATTATATGACACCCTATAAATTTCTAACATTTTCATACTCTCTATTACAGTGATTGGAGATGCGTACCTAAAATGAACCTTGACTACCCAACGCACCCTCCGACCAGCCACCGACCTTCGTCCGCAACCACAATGTCCACGGAAGCTCCCTCGACCTCTAGGACACCAGCCACACCGCACGTCGAACCTCACGGTGCCTCTACTTCTCTCACTCTAGCTCTTTCTCTCCGTCAGCACGTAAAATAAGGGAAGCAGGGGAGGAAAGGATGGGGATGACGGGTGAGGAAGGAAGGGGTGGGAAAGGGAGAAGGGTGAGGAGGAAGGGAAAGGAAGGGAAGAAGAGGTGTGCGCCTGAGGAGGAGGAGAAGGAAACAGAAGAAGACGACGACGAGTGACGGAGGAGTGCGTTGCGGGTGGCTTATAAAGCCCTGCACATGAAGTAGCATAGAGTGTGCTCACCTACGCACCTCGGCCACCAACACCCCGCATGAGCACACCGGCCACCCCGTCCAACCACTAGCCACAACAAATGGCCCACGAAAGTAGGCCCCAAGCAAACCTACACCCGAGCCCACAAGCACAATGCCACAATGTACAGTGCCAATCACGCATAGGGACACGTAAACAGAAGCCGGCCCACGAGGCCCAAGCCCAAAAGCACAAATCCACACAGCATGCCTCATAACAGTAACACCCATCCAGGAATAAAATTCATAAAAAATTGTAAATAATTACAAAATGAATATTACGGGTGTTACAAAATCTAATAATTATTACAAGATGAAATGCATTGAAGCTTTCTAAGCACCATGTTACAGATGTCATATGTTGATGCATACTTGAAATTAAATCATAGATTTTGACATTGTGGTGCCACTAACCTTTGAGTGATCATATAAATTCTTTGATTATAAGTTTGACTTGTCTAAGCTTTTCAAGTGGTTCCTATACGAACTATGCTAAGAATTATTTATTATTGGTCTTTCAACCAAGATTTATTATCATGTAAGCAAAATGGATGTCTAAATGCCTTTTTTAGGTCTAGTTTTCTGTCTTCAATTTGAGTTTCTAGGCCAATCACATACAATGAAAATTTCACAAGGGACTCACATCATTGTTTGTTAAACTATTATGTTTTGGTCTGCATGGGACAATTTGTTTGATCTTTAAGCCCTTACCAATAGAGAAAAAGGTGCAAAGTATGAAGGAATATGTGTTACTACATATCTGTCCTCCCCTAGTCTCCATGATTCCATTCGTTTTTGCCCCTTTTCTTCCCTTGGATTAGCACTCACCCACCAGGGGCAAATGGCACAGAGTTCCATGTTGTTGTTCCCATGGCTCTGCAGCCCTAGTTGCGCAATTGGGGCCTGCTCCAAGTTTATTTTGTCTTAGTACCCCTTCAAGGGTAGCAACGTACAATCTTATGACCAACTAGATCTACAAATGAAGCCTTATTGAATTTACCAAAATTAAGCTTAATAAAACAATTTATTCAATTTAGGAAGGCAAGCTTTAGCAAACAAATAAGCATATGGTGAAGCTTAGGCATTTTGTTTCTTCCTACGACACCAAATTTAACTGCACATGTGTATCTTAAAAAGACCTTTGTGTCCCTACATGGTAAATGGAAATGGATGCGATAAACTCTAGCATCTCAACTCTGTAGGAATAGTAAGGTGTGTCTTATATGTAGTAAATGTCACTCCAACAATAGTAAGTGTAAGGCGTGTCTTATATGTAGTAAGTGTAACTCCAACAATAGTAAGTGTAAGGCGTGTCTTATATGTTAGTTTATTATTAATCTTCCAAAATCGTTAAAATTACAAAATATACCAGATCAGAATTTTTGATATGTTGCAATGATGGAGATCTTACAGCAGGTCGCGTTTCTAGGGACTTCCATTGACTTGTATGCAAGTTCCTTGTGAAATTTTCATTGTTGGATTAGCCTATGAGTTTCTTGATTTTTACATATAGCTTTGTTATGGAAAAATGCTTATGTGAACAAAACATTATTGAAACAACCAACAATACTGATCCTACATTAGCAAACAACAATGACATAACAAAAACAATATTGTCCAACATCGATATCTTATGGTTTCTATAACAAGATATATTAAGTACATGTGCTTCTAATAGTCTCTAGATCTCCTTACCTTCATGCAACTCTCTTCTTGTTCTTATTTCTGCTCACCAAACTCCTCCCTCCTTAAAATGCTTCTCATCAAAGTTGTACACACTACTAGCACACAACTCAACATCAAACTCTTATTCAGCTTGGGGCATCTCATAGAAATTCCTTGAAGGTTTTCTCAGTACAATGTACCAATCAGAATCAATCGGATATTCAACATAAAAGCACTACTCAGCTTGAGAAACAAGTATGAAAGGATAATTTTCATGTCGATTTCATTTAATATTGACACAATTGAATCCAATCTATCTTTTTTAAATCCATTTGATGTATATTCGTCAAACTAGTTGCATCTGAACAAGATTACATTGAAAGATGATCCATAATGCAACTTCAAAACATCTTCCAAGATACCATAATAAGTGACACCATCAAATACAAGATTTCCACTAGAACTAGCATAACTTGAAGATTGTGCATTCAACATAACATCAGTATTTTGAGTTTTGCGTCTATACCCCAACTCTCTAGTATGAAATCTGCATCCATTTATAGAATATCCATCATATGAAGTAACTTCACTACTAGGACCTCGTGCAAGCTACTTAAGATCTTCTGAAATATCCTCTTTTCCTTGTAAATGCAACCGCCTTAACTACAACAAAAATAATTAACTATCATATTTGATTTATTTTGTTTTGATACGAGTACAATAACTCTAAAGGATTTAATGCACTTACAGGTTAAACTAAAATATAAATTCAGTATGATGTTTACTTTTAAGCGACCAAGGAGATATCCTTGGTTCTTTCTCTTGAATCTCTACTATGTGCATATGTTTATATTGATCCACTATGGGTTAGTTAAAAAGGATATATTGGTGTGCTTTTTCTAATATTACACTATCTTCATGACATGTCTTTGCCCCTCTATTGTGTACATTATCATTAATGCGTTCCTCTCTAGTAAACCTTGTCTCTACTCCATTCAAGTAACATGAGCAAAATGTCAAACACTCATCAGTCAAATACCCTTCTGCAATTGATCTCACTTGACATGTAGGTCCTGATAAAAGAACAATTGTCTTGCCCTTGATGAACTAAGTAACAGATTGTGTGAGCCTAGCTAAAAAGCAGCTGACATGCCCCTAGCATACTGGTGAATGATGCTCAATGGAAACAGAAGTCAGATTAGGAGATACCAAGGCAAAATGAATGCCTCTAGCATCGAGTCAGGCTACCCTGGGAAGTGTTGGGCACCACTCGAAGATGTAAAGACTTGAGGATTAGACTATGAGTGTAGACGCACTTTGAATCATTGAAATGGTGAAGGTCAATTTTAGTTGAGGCCAGAGACACATTTGTTCACTGACTGGTGGCATGTTTATTCATCCACTGTCCTGAGCTATACTCCGATCGCAGGAAGTAATGTGATACATCGTAGTCTGTCTTAGGCTGGCTATTCTCTGTTCTACTACTTATTTTGTCATTGTGTTCCAGCTGCAAACATGTACTTGGCTGTGTTGACCTCAGGCACTCCCTAAATAATGTTTATCACACCAGAACTGTTGCGAATGAATTGCTGTCACATTGTTGATTCGGCAAGTCCATGTAGTTCATGCACTAATTGGTGTCCTTACTATATATGCACTTTAACCACTGAGCAGCTGAAATGCCCTTGGCTAAAGGTACATGACAAATATCCTGTTGAACAAGTCCATATGCCAACAAAAAGAATTCATCGAAGCAAAACTGTGATGATTATGACTATTGTGGTGGACTCTATTATTGTGAGCAAGAAGGCTAGTTGTTTGAGAGCGACCTTGATCAAAAAATGCATGCCTTATTGATTAGGTGTGATTTTAGTTGTATTTATTGCTTTGCTCGTTCAATTAGCTCATTATGTAGATTGCCTGCTTCTTTATTTCAGCTATTTGTTTGCCCTCAGTTAGGCTGGATAGTTGTATGCCTGTTAGAGGAGGATGTTACCTTCAACTCAGTTGCCATTACAGAGATTCACAAGTCATCAGGTGGCTCTCGCTGGGTAGTGGTGGCACTCAAACTCACTGTAAGGTAGCGTAATGGACCTGGCTCCATGCCAAACTCTTTTAGGTCCTGCACCTGCTTTTTCTTTTCGATATCATTGTCTTTTCTTTTACTCCCTCATAGACGTGCGGTTTCACTCTAACCTTGACTTGGAGGTAATAAACGCACGATCCATTCAAGAGGCTTTTATTGGAAGAGGGTGGGTCAGTCCCTCAAAGGTGTGACTTTACTGAGCGCATACTCCAACTCCTCTCCAAGGTATGATAAGGGTAGAGCTACAACGCACGCCTCACACTTTTGGGCTGACTTCTGTCTTCGTCTTTTGTCTTCTCTATTCTTTTATGCCCTTGTGAATGTATGTTTTCTTTTCTGGCTCACACTCTTAGTCACCCCTAACATTTTATCTCCCTCTTGGAGGTGCAGGAACCTTGCAGAGTTTTGGCATTTCGCTTGACTTTTGTGTTTGGTGGCTCCCTTTCTAACTTGGTTGTCTAAGTAGTAACACTGAGGAGGGATAATCCATTCTGACATAGGCGAGCTTTTCCAATTTTTCATCATTGGGCAGAATGTTATTGACAAGTAAACTACCCTTTTTAATTGTTCTTGATGTATTTTCCTATTTTGTGTTTTCACTTTTTCTTTTTTTCAACTTTTGCGCTTTTCCTTTTTTTTTGTGTTTTGGTATATGGTGATGCAAAAAGAAAAACCAAGGGAACAAAGAAAAAGGATACAACTCCTGTCCTTGTTGTTGCCGTTTGTCAATGCCATTGGGGTTCATAATAATTCCTAGTAGTGCCACTGGAAACCGGAATCAAAATAGGTGTAACCGAAGCCATCGAAACCATTATTGAAATTGAGACTGTCACTGTGAATGTTGAATCTGCTAGTGACATTAAGACTGTATATCTGTCGAAGTTGATATCTGTTGTGACGGCTGTCTCTCGATTGATCTAGGGTATTTGCACGTGTTGGGTCAGATCGGTGCATGGCAAACTGGTAAACCTTTGGTTAGGCCCCCCAGAGGAACAAGAACAAGAGTGGCACACATGAGTGTCGTCGAACAGAACGAAGAAAGGACAAGAGAACAAACTAGGCTAATGAGGTATAGGAACAAGAGCGGCATATGTGTGTGCTACCGGAAAGAAGCTGAGAGAGAACAAACTTGCAAATGAGGCCCGATAGATTTCCCCGGGAAAGAACTGAGAGAGAGAGGATAGACCCCTGAAGCTCCAGTATCCTCGGAGCTTGCCAGCTCAGACACGGTAAGGTCGGCTATTCTAGAATGCGCATGTGTGTGTGCAAGTGTGTGTGTAGGTGTATGTGTGTGCTGCCTCCTATGTGTTGATGACAATGTCTCCATTGTCAATCAAATCCTGGACAGCATTCCGAAGAGTAAAAAACTTGTTTGTCGAATGTCCATAAGTGCGATGGAATTGGCAGAACAAGTTAGTCTAATACCACCAAGGAAATGGGTTTGGTGGTGGACGAACCTCCGGTAGCTGCAGGAATGGTGCAACTTTGGGAAAGATGTCGCTCAACGAATCCTCGAGTAGGGTGAAGTCTCTTTCCTTATGGCGAGGCTGCCTTTTCCGTTGTTGCTGCCCTTGTTGTACTGACACAACGAGACGCGTTGACTCAACGGTGGTGTGTGAATGTGTAATGAGTACTGAACTAGATGCTGGTGAGGATAAGGATATGGATGCAGGTGTTGTGCCTCGCGTGTCAACAACAATAGTCCCACTATCGATCAAAGTCTAAACAACATCCCACAGAGTGTGGCAATTATCAATCGAATGCCCTGGGGCTCAATGATAATCGCAGTATACGTTCGTGTCGTACCACCGAGGGAGTGGAGTTAGTGGGGGATGCGGATCTGGGAGTCTCAGAAGCGAGACAACATGAGGAAAAATAGCGCTTGACGACTCGCCCAGAGGAGTGTAATTGTTTTCAACAAGGCGGCCTCGTTTCTCCTTAGGTTGCTGTCTTTGTTGAGCTGATGTAATGTGATGCACCAACTTGATAGTGGGAGGTGTGCGCCTAGTGTGCAGTGACGACCTATGTGTTGGGACCTGATCCTGATGCTGAGGTGAGTTTTGAGTATACTGTGCTATGTGTGGTGTTGAGCGGGAGAGCAACAGCTACGGCATCAGTACAGCTCCAAGCGACGGACTCGAGAAATGTTGTACTCTCACACAACTAATGGGTTGATTTCTAAATGACTGTGATGCATGATGTGACCAATGTAGTTGTGGTGTAGGAGGCAGAGATAACGCCTCCATCGCCGGAGCAGTGTCATGCTGAGGTGATAGTATGGGTGATAGTGTAGTGGGGTGAGCCTGCAATGCTATAGTAGTCTGCACTAGAACCTCAAAGGTCGAAAGAGGAGGACTCTCAACAGGATCAAGAGAATGGGCCATGCGCTCGAACCCTCAGGCCTAAGCTCTCAAGTACTGAGCCTGTGTGGTCAAAGACCCATCAAAAAATAGGTCAGAAAGCAAGAGCAAAACAGGAATGGCCCCTAAAACAGATGAAACCACAGCTAATTGAACTCCTGAAACAAGGGGGCCAGAGAGATAGGGTGTAGCTGGCAGAACTTCTGGGACCCACGTGGTAGTCACCGTGATCAAATCAGTGACAGGCCCTAGATCAGCTTGTGTCACTGTCCCGGAAGAGGAAATAAGGATCCTCCATGATTCCCAAATCGAGACGCATAGAGGGAAGAAGTAGTAGTCAAAGTGAGAGGAGGATCTGAATGTGGGTCCCCCTTCAAAATAATAACCGGAGGCTTGCGGCTCTACGAGGCCATGGCTAACCGCAAGAAAAACAAAAGGAGCTACTAAAAAAGATAAACGCAAGAGCTCTAAGACAAGCTACTATCAAAAAGTGACCAATAGCTCGGAAAAGGCAAGAGAAAACAACCACTGGAGGCCACCAGTGATGGACACCCGAGCTCCTAGCTGAGGACCTCACAACAAGCTACTTGTGAAAACAGGCAAGAGAAACCGGCATCAGAACATGAATAACAACGCACAGACAAATGTGAGTTATTAAAGTGGCATGTAATGACACACAATTCGAATGAATGTTCTAAAGTGCACTCTCTCACCATGCATGTCCCATATGGGGTTGACCACACGGGACGCACTCATGGGTTTTAGGTTTTGACTCTAGTCAGAAAAGTAGGTTCCCGTTCTAAATCCTGGCCGAAGCGCAGGCAGTGAACGGGTGGTGCGTTGGTGGCCTCGTCTCCTATAGGAGCATGGAGTTGTACCCTCTACTAACACTGACACGACCCCAAACACGGGGGGACAAACTAGCAACACGCCCTACGCCAAAGCTATAGAGTGGGATACCAGAAATGTCCTTCGCAAACTATGGGTGGACTCAGAGGAGAAGATGCATGCTTTCTAAAATGATCATTCATGCAATATGCTTTTGTGTCTTTTACTTGCGTTTTATTAAACCATGGAGAAATTTTGAGCATTTGTCTGTTGTTATGCCTTATTATTTGTTTGTCTGAGTTTGTGTGTTTTATTTTAACCAGATAGGGAGGCAAACATGTCTCTACTCTCCTAATCATGGCAAATACAAAAAGGGGATAAAACACACTATCATGGCATCTAAACTGTCACTCAATGAAGCAAAAGGCATGAATATGACATGTGCTAGTGTAGTGCTCACAAGTAAGTGAATAAAAGCAAGTATCTCAACAAAAGCATGAATTAGGTCATGTGCATGTGCGGTGGCATGGCAATGGTGTAAAAAGGCATGAAAGTCATATTCAGTCAAATATGTACAAGCAAATAGAACAAGCAAACAAGCACAAAGTAAATAGACCAAAGACAAGTAAGAAAACCAAAACGAAAGCTAGAATCTGGTTATCCCTAGTGGAGTCGCCAGTTCTTGTGACCATGCCGGTGGATCCTTGCACGACTCTCCTTACAGTGCGTGGAAGCACACGAGGAGTCCCGATATGGTCACGGCAAAGATGGTGAATCCAGAGAAGAAGACTAGGCTCGGAAACACCAAGGAAAGATAAGAAAGGATAAGGAAAGGAGTCACCACCTAGTCTTTTATTGGAAAGGCGAGGAAAACCAAACACGAAGGAAAACCAAGAAGAAATCAAGATGCAGAAAACATGCATGCTTCGTGCTTAATGGATGTAGTGCACAAATCAATGCGGGTTAGAGAAAGGGTAAGGATTCTTGTTATGCATGGGGAAGGGTTTAGGCACCCCCATATGCCCGAAGAACTTGGTCTTTCTAGGTTTCCTACTTGCTAAAAGGTCTATTGGGTGTAAGCTTGCCTATTCTGAATGCACATGGTCAAGATGACTACGAAAACATGCCAAATCAAAGAGAAGAAATGAATAAAAGGAAAAAATGTTAATCCAAGAGACAAATGTAGGCATTGAGAATGCCGTTTTACTGTACGCCTGTGGGCGATGAGCAAAATCGTGAAAATCGAGAAACTCTCGAAAAGCACCATGTAAATCAGCGAAAACTTGAAGAAATCCGAGAAAATCGGGAAAATAATCTTCATTTGGGACAATGTCGGCATTGTTAAGCCTGTTAATGTAGGCCCTCGGGTGTTGGAAATCCCAATCAAATCAAAATCACAAAAGTCGGATGAAATCCAAGAAACGATGGGAAAACCAAGCTTGAAATGAGTTAGAAATTCATGCACGATGCAAGGAAGAAGGCACGAGAAAATATGCATGAAAAAGTGCAACAAAATGTACAAAATGCATGTGTGAGTGTAAAAATGTAAATTCCAAGGGCTTTTGTGCAAAAATCCAAAATTCTGAATGAAAACTAAAATTCTGAAGCTAAATCATCAAAAATACATAGAAAAACACATTTTATGTAATTTTGAAGCAAACTAGGGCAAATGTGCAAAACTGTGTATTTTTGGTCAAATTCAAGATTTCTAGTGGTCAAAATGCAATTTTACCATTAAAACATGTATTTAGTGCAATTCTGTAGAAATTCAGGGTTAAATATGCAAGAAAAAGAGTCCATGTTTAACAACAGAAAGTTTCAGGGACTGACATGCAAATTTACCTTAGAAAAATGCATTCAGTGAGAAATCAGTAAAATTCAGGGGCTAAAATGCAATTCAGGTCACATTTGAGCAGAAATTTAAATTCCCAGGGTTTAATTTGCAATTTAAATAGAGAAATATGCTTTCAAAACTATTTCAACAAAGCTTAGAGTTTTTTATGCAAAATGTTGGATTTAAAATGTAAGAAAAGTAAATCAGGGCGTTTTTGTCTAACTTTTAAGCCTAGAAAACATTTTTAAGAATTTACGGGGGCTCCTCTACAATATTTCAAGACAAATATTATTAAAAGGACTTGAAAATATATGTAGGGACCTAAAAGTAAGGGAAAGGACATATTTGTAAGCAAATAAGGACTTAACTGCAAAGAAAAGAAAAGAACAAAAATTTATTCATAGAAAACTTATTTTTTAAATTTTTTAAAAGAAAAAGAATCAACGGCCGCTGGCGATGGAACTCCGTCGTCAACGATCGTCGAGGATGCCCTTCCAGGGCATCCTGATGCCTGATCATGCATCAAGCTCCGTTGGGAGCAAGAGGAGAAAGAAGGGAGAGGAACCAATGGTTTGGATCTAAGGCTCGACGGTCGGAAATGGCCCCCTACCTCCCTCGTCGTCGACACCACATCGGCGACGGCGTCGAGGAAGAAGGTGGCTCTAGAGGCTCTAGCGTGGCGGTTCATGGTTGCTAGAAGCTTGGAGCCGACGAGTGGAACATTTCCCCTCTTCTAAAAGCAAGAAAAACACTGCTCCTCGTTCCCCAGACCTTACTCGCCGTCGACCCGATCAAACTCCGACGAGCTCGACTGCGGAGATCGCTTGGAGCTTGAGAAGTGGTCTTGGCTGCTCCAAAGCATAGGGGGAGTGTTGTGGAAGGTTTCCTAGGAGTCAGAGGATCGTTGCGAAGCGTGGAGCGTCGGATCGCATTCTCTGCAATCTTTCTTCTCCAGCGATGACGTGCGCGACTCTAGCGAGTTGCTCCTGTCGACTTGTTGGGCTAGTTTCACGGTGTCCCGAGGGGTGGAGAAGCAAAGAGAGATCTGACCTAGTAATTTTTCCCACACCAGGACATGAATTCCTCAACGAATTCGTGCCCCCACCTCCATCGCTAGAGATTAGGTCCAACGACCCTCTAAGCTTGCGATTCCAGCCAACTAAGCCCTAATCACCCACTGGAATAGCTCCAAGGAGGCTGAGGAAGGTCCAGGGGAAGAAATGAAGTAGAAATGAGCTCTGTTTAGTGACTTACCTGGGCTACCGGTGGAGTTGGCTGCCGAAGCTTGCCGAAGGCCACCAAAGCTCGCCAGAGGTGGCCGGAGATGGCCTAAAACGCAGGTTCCTCCTTGAGCTTCTGCTTTGCTCCTAAACCTCTCTGGTTGCTTTGGTTGAGAGGAAAAGGCTTTAGGGTCTCTCCTCTCAAATTTTCTAGCAACCCTTTCTCACTTGCAAATGGGGATTATTTATAGGCTTCCCATGGTGGTTATGGATTGTTGTGATTAGTTGTTAGAGTTTGTTAGATTATTTATAAGCTATTGGATTAAGTGGGAAGTTGTTAGAGTTTGTTAGATTAAGTGGAAAGTTGTTAGAGTTTGTTTAAGTAGTTAGATGTTGTTATAGGTGGTTAGAGGTTGTTATGTTGGAGTGGGAGTTAGTTAGAGAGTTTAGTTTGTTACATGAGTTTATTAGAGTAGTTATGAGGGAGTGGAAGTTAATTAGGTTGTTAGGGTTTGACATTAGGGTTTAGGGTTTGACTTCTGGTTAGGGTTTGTCTTAGGGTTTGACCTTGGGTTTAGGGTTTTTTAGGGTTTGTGGTTTGGATACAATTGACACAATATGAGTGCAATGTGGGGTTCAAACTGTTCAAATTCATATACATTTATCATTTTAGAATACAATTGCTGAAAGAAGCTACATAACTGCATCAAAATTGAACAGACGTCTTGATGAACTGTCTTTCTCATTACAACTGGTAAAAGTTGTTGCATAAGAGTATAACAATTATGACTCTTGAGTCTAGATATTTTCTTTTCTTCAATTTTAACTCAAGGGAAATATTTGACGAATATCCATTGGGAACCTTCAGACCATACAAAACCTGACATTATGTTTCTTTCTCTTTATTTAATAGTGTGTAACATGCAGGTGGTATATAATATTGGCCTCCATCACGTTTCTCAGAATGAAGATCCTTTCAGATGTCCATTTCTACTAAATCCAAACGAGCTTGTATGTTATCCTTAAATTTCTTATCAATATTCAATAAAGTACACAAGATGTTGTCACATACATTTTTTTCTATGTGCATAACATCAAAATTATGTTTCACCAATAAGGACTTCCAATAAGGGAGACGAAAGAAAACACTAATTTTTTTTCCAAGTATAAGGTAAAATGTTTTCTCCTTCAATTTCATTACACTTTCTCTTATGACTACCTCCTTCAAAAGTGGTTATTGGTTTTCTGAAAGTTATATTTTCATTTCCCTTAAATTGCTCCAGTATATCATGTCCAGACAACATCTTCGACTTTGCTCTCCATTCTTGTATGTTATCAAAATTTTTCTTGTCACGACAATAATGATGAGTTGGCTCTAAAAATTGACGATGAAACATATAGCTTTCTTTCTTGGAATGCTTCAAACAATGACATAAGGTATCCTTATTACAACAAGGACATGCCAAATTTCCTTTAGTACACCAACCAGACAAATTCACATACGCAGGAAAGACATTTATTGTCCATAGAACCACAGCATGCATCTTAAAATTAGATTTTGTAGATACATCGTAAGTTTTTACACCATCTTGCCACAATATCATCAACTCATCAATCAACAACACCAAGTAAACATCAATGTCATTGTCTGGTGCTATAGGACCAAGAATCAACAAAGACATTATAAATTTTGGTTGTTTCATACACAACCATGGTGAAAGATTATATGGCATAAGAATGACGGGCCATGTATTATGAGAAATGCTCATGGTGACAAATGGATTGAAGCTATCACTTGCTAGACCAATTCTAACTTTACATGGATCTAAGGAAAACTTTAGATATACACTATCTAGAGCTTTCCTTGCTTCACTATCAACAAGATGACGTAAGATATCATCTTTTACCCAATCATCATGAAGCCATGTCATTAAAGATGCCACTTTCGACGACATAAATAACCTTTGCAAGCGTGGTATGAGAGGAAAATGTTGCAAAACCTTTGTCGGCACCTTCTTGGACTTTTTTGTATTGGACTGACCTTCCACAACTATATCTGTCTCCTGCAGTTGCCATCGAGAAGTATGGAATCTATCACATTTTTCTTTATTTGCATTGTCCTTGTAATATAACATGCAATCTGTAGGGCATGCATCAATCTTGTTGTAATCAAGTCCCAATGCAGCATTGATCTTATTAGCCTTATAGAAGAACTCAGGTAAGCTTTCCTCGCCTCCTAGGATTGTCATCATAAAGATGAAAGAAGCATACCAAATGTAACACCCATAATTCATTTCGTAATTATTTACATTTTTAATGAATTTATTCCTGGACGAGTGTTACTGTTTCGAGGCCCAATTGTGTGGTTTTGTGTTTTTTGGCTTGGGCCTCGTGGGTCGGCTCTTGTTACATGTCCTTGTGCGTGGTTGGCACTGTGCATTGTGGCACTGTGCTTGTATGGGGTCAGAGTGGGGCCCACGTTGTGGACCGGTTGGTGAGAGAGTTCAGTGCGGTTGTTAGCTCGTGCAGGAGGTTGGTGGTTGCACTGTGCATGCATGCAACTACCACCTTGGAGTGCATATTTATATGCACGGCTAATGACTCTTCCTCTGCACCTCTCCTCCTCTCCTTCTTTGCGCGTCTTCCTCCGTCTCGAGCACGCCACTTCTCTTCCTCTTCCTCCCCTTCCACTCGTTCCCTCTCCCTCCACTCACTCCACCTACTTCCCGTCTCTCCCTCTCCCTTCCCTGTTTCTCTCCTCCCTACGTTCCCTTTCCTTTGTTCAGTGTGCTCAAGGGATGACGGAGGTGTGCGGTGGTTCGTGGCGGCGTGTGGAGCTCTGGTTGTGTGCTCCTATGGTTGTGTGAGCCTCGACGAGGGTTGTGGTCATAGAAGTCAGTCAGAGGATCGCTGGCGAGCACTTCTCAGGTATGCATCTCCATCCCATGTAATAGAGAGCATGAAATTGGTAGAAATTGATAGGATTGCATGAAATCTAGGTAAATTTATGTTCCTAGAACTTATTGTGATTTTGTGAGAATTTATGGAAGCATTTATGGGCATTTATGCCGATGGTTGCGTTTTGGATCGTTTTGACCCTTATGCCTTTGCGATTTTATATCTTATTACATGGTGAATGGACTTTGGTTTTGTTTGTTGAGTTTTGGAGTAGACTCAAGGGTCTACATTATGTTTTATGTGAGATTTTTGGTGTTGATTTTGGGGGTCTGATCGTCGATCCCAATTGGGTGATTTTGAATACTTGTTTTAGGTTGTTTTCTGGGATTCGTAGAATTCGGCATACCGAAGTTAAAATGGCATACCAAATCAGTGAATTTCGGTATACCAAATTCATTCGGCATACTGTTTTTCTAACAGTATTGGTCCTCCAGTAGATTCGACCTGTCGAATCATTCCAGTCGACCGATCCAGTGAATTTCGACATACCAGAGACAGAATGGCATGCCGAATCAATAAATTTCGGCATACCAAAGTTTTTTTTCGACATGCCAAACCAAGGCCCAATTATGTTATAAAAGTTAATTTTTGATGGTTTTTCAGATTGGCTTGTTTTGCCCTTTGAGATGGGATTATGGGCCATCAACAGTGGTCCCTTGGGACACCTGATGCGGCATTTTACCGAGGTTTTGGAAGCTTTTTCAAAGACATGAAAATGGTTTCAAAGAGATGGTTGGCCCGTTTTGGAAAATGGTTTTCTTGGTTTTCTGTTTGCGAGCTGAGACACCATGGGACCTTGTTGTCAGGACCACAGAATGTGACAACATTCTCGATTGGTCGGGCAAGTCTCCCTGGTTCTGGTCGAGGTCAAGATACCTGAGGCTAAGGGACGTCGGGTCTTGAAGGTATGAGATTCCCTGACTATCGTCTCAAGGCTAGGGTTGAGGTCCGCGGGTTGAGGTGTCTTATAGCATGACAGGGAGGTATGATACTCCTACTATTGCTGTGAGCATTGAGGCTCGGGTGTTGTCATGTGTGGAGGTCTGATACTCCTTCTTGAGCACCATGTGTGGAGGACGCCGTGAGGAGGTATACCCTGTGGTGGCCCGTGTGGGTGGGACACGTGCCCCGTAGCTGGTAACGTCCTAAGAGACAGGACAGGCTTCCTAAGGAGGGGTTGGCTCTCTGAGGGTTCTCCAGGTGGGAGGATCGTAGGACGGTGGTTGGCTCTTGCATAGGGTGGCACACCGTGGCAGTTCAGACGCCGTTGGTTGCTCTATGGTGGACTACTTGTGGCTAGAGTTTGGTTGCCTGGCGTCGGACTTCTCGACTCACTATTTGTGTTTTAGCCATTGAGGGCCTTTGCTCATGATTTTGGGTTAGTAGAGCCCCGGTTGTTGTTTTGGCTGGTGTGGGCCTGGTTTGTGAGATTTCGAGAAATTGGTTTGCAAAATGAATCTAAAAGAAAATTAATTATGATTTGTGTAGACTCTACCATGCATGCAAAACCTAAGGAGTCTCTAGACTCTACCATGCATGCCTAAGATGTCCGGTCTAGAGACTCCTTAGGTTTTGCATGCATGGTAGAGTCTGCACCTGATTTTTGCCATGGTTTTTTGGTTATTATTTTGTTTGTGGTGCAGGTATTTCATCTCTCTCCTTGAGAGATGCCTCCCCATGATCGAAAGGGCAAGGCCCTGGTTGAGGAGACCGAGCCTCAAGAGGACGTGGGCAGATGGAAGGCCGTTTGTGTGGAACTGAGGTGTTTGGTGTATGGGATCTCCCACGCTTTTAGCAAGAGTGGCGCTAGCTAACCATCGAGTGACCCGTGGCTGAGCTAGTTCATGAAGCTTCGTCCACCATCTTTCAAGGGCAAGGTTAGTGCTGAGGAGAGCAAGGCCTGGTTGGAGAAGGTGGTGAAGATGTTGGAGAGCATGGCGTGCCTAGAAGAGCATTGGGTGCGGCTTCACCAAGACTTCCGGAGTCTAGAGTAGGGCACGATGTCGGTGCTTGAGTTTGAGACTGAGTCCCAACTGGAGCGTTTTGCTTCTCCTTATGAGTTATAGGAAGAGGGAGCGAAGAGGTTTCTAGATAGCTTGAACCCAGGGCAGTGAGTGAAGGTGATGGGCTGTTGAGGCCAGACTATAGAGGACATGGTTGGGATGGCTTACCGCTTCGAGGTAGAGCATCTGAAGTACATGGAGAGTCGTCCCAAAGGAAAGGGTAAGTCTTCTTTTATTTCCCGGTTTTCTTTCTCTGGTCCTCCAAGTGCTAGTAGTTCAGCTAGCAATGAGAAGAAGCAGAAGGTGAGGTGTAGGGATTCCTCTATAGGTCGACGGAGTTTTGCTGGAAGTAGCAGAGCTGGCTTCAGTCAGACAGGGTCCAGTGCTCCCGGTGGGAACCAGTGCTTCAACTGTGGTCAGGTGGGCCATATCACTGCATATTGTCCCCATCCTCGACGAACCCCAGCCTTGATGGTCTGTTGTAACTGTGGGAAGGTGAGACATGCTCAGAAACTCTGTCTGAAACTGCCAAAGAAGGCAGGAAGTGCACCACAACAGCCGACTAGGGGATGAGCATTTACCATTGCAGCTCCAGACGTTGGGACTTCGAGAGATGTAGTTGAGGGTAAGGATGGTTAGTCGGTTTTGTAACCCTCTGAGATTTGTCGTAATCTTTTTGTAAACTGGATATCTGCCTGATTGTATAGATGTGTGGTGTTGTTGTTTTTGTTTGGCCATTAGGTTTTTTTATTGTGGCTGACCGAATGGCCAAGGTGTTGTTTGACTCAGTGAGTTCTTTCTCCTTTATCTCTGAGTCTTTCACTGCAAAGTTGGGAGAGAGACCAGCTAGACTGGCCTTTCATCTCAGCATGGTGACGCTACTGGGGGAGCACAGTTTGGCATGGACGTATCTGCAGTCTGTCGACTTGACGCTGAATGGCAGAGAGTTTAACACCAGCTTGATCATGATGGACATGCAGGAGTACGACGTGATACTCGGCATGGACTGGTTAGCACAGCAGTCCGCCTTGATCGACTGTGCTCGGAGGAGAGTCTATTTTGGGTCTCCTATGGATGGGTCTTTCTTTGTGCAAGGTGGGTGATAGGGTAAGTCTAAGCTAGTCATTTCAGTTATGAAGGCTTATAAGTCTTTGGTCAGGGGTTGCATGGGGTATCTAGCTAGTATAGTTACCTCCACTTCTCTTGAGTTGGGTGTTCACAACATCTCTATGGTGTATGAATATCCCAACATTTTCCTTGACAATTTGCTTGGTATGCCATCTCACAGGGAAGTAGAGTTCTGAATCGATTTGATCCTCAGTTCTTGTGTTGTGTCGAAGCCTCCCTATCGCATGGCATCAGCGAAGTTGCAAGAGCTCAAGACTCAATTGCAGGACTGGACAAGGGGTTTATCAGGCCTAGTGTGTCTCCATGGGGAGCACCTATCTTGTTCGTTCGCAAGAAGGATAGTTCGCTCTGACTATGTATAGATTACCGGATGCTGAACCAGATCATAGTGAAGAACAAGTATCCCCTACCCTGCATTGATGACTTGTTCGACCAGTTGCAGTCTGCAGCGATGTTCTCGAAGATTGATCTTAGGTCAGGGTATCACCAGTTGAGGATACGAGACTCAGATATTCAGAAGACTGCTTTCCAGACGCGGTACGGGCATTACGAGTTCATGCACCGGCTGCGTTTATGGATCTGATGAATAGGATTTTTAGCCCTTTTCTGGACCAGTTAGTTGTGGTTTCTGGACCAGTTAGGATTTTCACACCTTGCATCTGAAGGGCCGTTTTTGATACTCTGAGGCGTCATCAGCTGTATGCCAAATTTTTCAAGTGTGCTGAGCGAAGTTATATTCCTTAGCCATTTGATTTCTGGAAAGACATCAGAGTGGATCCAGCAAAGATCGAGGCAGTGGGCAGTTGGGAGTGACCCAGGACTGTGATGGAGATTAGGAGTTTCTTGGGTTTGGCAGGCTATTATAGGAGGTTTATCAGGGATTTCTCCTTATAGCCGTGCCCTTAACAGAGTTGACCAGGAAGGAAGTTCCATTCTGGTGGCACCAGAATTGTGAGGTGAGTTTCCAAAAGTTGAAGTCTCGTCTAGTTTCTGCCCCTGTGTTGACTCTGCCTTTTGGAAGTGGTGGCTTCATTGTGTATAGTGATGCCAGTGGTGTTGGGTTGGGGGTGTGTTCTAATGCAGCATGGAAATGTTATCGCATATGCTTCACGCCAGCTGAAGGATCATGAGAGAACTACCTAACCCACGATTTGGAGATGACTGCGTTGTAGATACCCCAATTTCTTAATTTTGCAGGATGGAGATGTGGTGGCTAAGCTCTAACCCTAATTGAATCCATTAAAGCCCACTTGGGCCCACAAGCTATTAAGCCCACAAAGGCCCAATTGAAGCCCAATAGGCCCATGGAGGCCCGCAAGGCCCACATAGGCCCATTAAGCCCAATCAAGCCCATCTTGGCCCCAAAGTCCACATAGGCCCATTAAGCCCATGGAAGCCTACAATAAACAACTCAGCCCATTTTCTTCTCTTTCTCTTCCAACCCAACACCCCACCTTCTCCTCTCTATTTCCAATTTCTTACACTCACTGTTTTACCAACAATTCCTCAACCCATCCCTCTCATCTCACCATTCTTCTTCTCATCATCCACTGAACTCATTTCTCCTCACTGATCTCACCAGCCACTAGGCCATTTCCTCATCTCAAGCCCCACTAATCCAGCACAAACCAAAGCAGCCCCAGCCACTGGATGAGTCACCGAAGGAGCCGGGATTGCCGTCGATCACTGTCGGTGGGCAGGGGACAGAGATGGCGTGGGGGACAGTAGGGTCTTAGTTTGTTAGGTCGTTACGATCTTAGTTGAAGAGTTTGGTAGGCGGTTAGACTGTCTGTTACACAATTAGGGATCTGTTATGAGTGGGTCGTCGGGTTTTCTTCACCTATATAAGGGTAAAGGTAGTGTTGTGCCGAGTGGAGAAGAAGAAATCAAATACAATCCCCAAATCCAAGCATCCAATCCTCCACAGATGAACCTCACATGAAACCCTAGATCTGGAGAGAAGAGGGAGGTGTTCTCTCTATTCAATTAGGGTTACACAAATG
>JAMKQA010013573.1:0-35863 GCA_024699735.1 Posidonia australis
AAATCCACAACACCACAACCCATTTCTTCCTCTTCCTCCAAACCAAATACACCCAATAGCCAACAGCCACTCCTCAACCCATTTCTTCTTCTTCTTCCACCACACCAACACATAAATCATCTCCAAATACACCCAACAGCCACTTCCCTCTCTCTTAGCTTTTCACCAAAACCACACGAACCCAACATCCAGCCACCCATCTTTCTTCATTGTTCTCATCACATCCAGACACCCATCCATCTTCCAGCCCACTGCCTAGCCACGACACTTCCCAAGCTCGAGTCTTCCCCAGCCACTGGATGCCTCATCGCGAGCTTGGATGGCCGTCGATCACTGTTGACGCCCAAAGGGACAGGATGGAGCGTGGAGGACAGCAGGTTGTTAGGTCGTTAGTTTGTTAAGAGCTGTTAGTTCGTTGGGGAGTTAGTTAGGAAGCTGTTGGAAGGGTTAGTGGGTTGTTACAACGGTCGTCGGAGTTCTGTCTATAAAAGGGGCAGCAGAGGTAGAGGATATAAAAGGGGCAGTAGAGGCAGAGGAAAAAAAGAGAAAGAATGGAGAGAGAAATAGGGGTTTCAGAGCGAGAGAACGGAAAGAGAAATAGAGAATTCCAGAGCGAGAGAGAAGCGAGGGAGAATTCCAGAGAAAGAGAGGAGCTCGTCAAGGTGAGAAGCATGGATTCAGGCCACTTCCGGCGAGCAGCAGAGGCAACACGCGTTGCCATGCCAGGTACGTCCTCCTTCAGCCTCGTTTAGCTTCAAATTTGGGATTCCTAGAGCTTCCTCAAACTTCCTGGATCGATTCCAATCAAGCCAGAGGCCTCCTCTGGTTGGAATCGATCCTCAGGCCTCATCGTCGCCATTTTCCGGCGATTTAGGTGGGGGTGCTGATCTAGGGCTTGTCTTTGGTCTTAGAACCCTAGGTCTACATTTCCTGGCCTCCTTCTTGCCTTTCCACCCTTTCAATTCCCGTTCCAATCGCAGCAAAGGTCTCCACCAGAAGCTCGCCGGAATTGCTCCAAGATGCCGTCGTCGGGGAAGACGACTGGAGTTAGAGGAGAGGCGTGAGCCTCCAGCCCCGCCGTGCCACTCCAAGCCTCCAGAAAGCCTCCACGGTGCGCCTCGAGCACTCCAGGGCTCCCGGAGCTGAGCCACGAGCCCTGGAACACGCCCGCGACCTAGCTCACCCGAGAAGACGACGTCAACGGCAGTCGGAGCCCACTTCCCGCCATCATCCATCGTTTGAGCCCTTGAAGGAGAAGAAATGTTCCTCAACACTCTTCCGAGCCTCTTAGACCTCTAGATCGCCGTGCCGCAGCCTCTGGAGCTTCCTCCATCTCCGTTGATCGTCGCTGGAGTGCCTTGACAACGAGGGAGGTGGGAGGCCCACTCCCGCCGATAAATTCTCGATCCAAGCCGTTGAATCATCCCCTTTCTTCCTCTTCTTGCTTCCCATAGGGTCTGATCTTAGATCAGACTATGGAAAGCCTCCTACAACCCCTTCGGCGGCCGTCGATAGTGGAGCTCCGTCGGCGGCGGCCGTCGCTGTCTTTTCTTTTAAAAAATTTAAAATATTTTTCTTTTAATAAACTTCTGTAACTTTTCATTCAGGTCCTTTTTTTATTACATTCAGGTCCTTTTCTTACATTTAGGTCCCTGATCATTTTTCTTAAATCGTTTGAATAAAGTTTTAATTGAAAATATTGCATTATGCCCCTTGAGTATTCAAAATATTGTTTTCCAGGTTTAAAAGTTTAATAAAAACTCCCTAGAGTTTCTTTTCATGCATTTTAGCCCAATATTTTTTGCATAAAGGACCTTGTAGTTTTTTGAAACTCTTTTGAATGAATAATTCTCTGGTTAAATTGCATTTAAACCCCTGATCTTCATCAAAATAACATAAAATGCATATTTCTCTGTCAGAATTGCACTTAAACCCTTGATTTTTTTCAGGAACTTTTCTGAAGGCATATTTCCTCTAGTTAATTTGCATTTTAACCCCTGAACTCTTTTAGAATTATTCTGAATGCATATTTCTCTAGTTAAATTGCATTTTTAGCCCCTAAACTTTACTGATTTCACACTAAATGCTTGTTTTCTAGGGTAAAGTTATTGAATTACCCCTGAAGCTTTCATGGATGCTTTTCTTGCATATTTTATCTTGAATTTTCACTGAATTGCAGTAAATGCATGTTTTAGTGGCATATTTGCATTTTAACCCCTAGGAACCTTCAATTTGACTAGGAATGCATAGTTTTGCACACTTAACCCTAGATTTCTCTAGAATTGCATGAAAAGTGTTTTTATAAGTAGTTTTGGTGATTTGGCTTCAAAATTTCTGTTTTCATTCAGAATTTTGGTTTTTTGCGCAAAAGCCCTTAGAATTCTCATTATTACACTCTCACTGGTATTTTGCATATTTTGCCGCATCTTTTCATTCAAGTTTTCTCGCATTTTCTTCCTTACATTGCGCACCCATTTCTAGCTTGCATCAAGCTTGGTTTTCTCATCGTTTCCCGGATTTCCCCCATTTTCCACGTTTTCTTGATTTGATTTGGCTTTCCATTGCCCAAGGGCGTACAATAAATGGCTTAACAAAGCCGACATTGTCCCGAAAAGAGGATTATTTTCTCCAATTTGATTTTCTCGGATTTATCCAAATTTCCGTTGATTTGCGAGACGCTTTCCGAGAATTTCTCGACTTTCACGATTTTTTTCATCACCTAGGGGTGTACAGTAAAGTGGCATTCTCAATGCTTACATTTGACCCTTGGATTAACTTTTCCCCCTTATTTCATTTCTTTTCTTTGATTTGGCATGTTATCTCCAATCATCATTAGCATCAATATTTAGAATAAGCAAGCACACATTTAATAGACCATTGACAAGTAGGAAACCTAGAAAGACCGAGTTTTCTCGAGCACATGGGGGTGCCTAACCCCTTCCTCATGCGTAACTAGAATCCTTACCCTTTCTCTGGCCCGCATGCATTTGTACGTTATATCCATTTGGCACGGAGTACACATGTTTTCTGTATCCCGTTTGCTTCTTGGTTTTCTTGTGTGTTTGGTTTTCCTCGTCTTTCCATTAAAAGATTAGGTGACGACTCCTTTCCTTATCATTTCTTATCTTTCCTTGGTGTTTCCGAGTCTAGTCTTCTTCTTCGGATTCACCATCTTCGCTGTGATCGTATCGGGACTCCTCGAGTGCTTCCACGCACCCGGTAGAGGAGAGCCGTGCAGGGTTCCACCGGCATGGTCACACATGTGTTGCTGATATGAAATACGTGCCTAATGAGATTTTTTTAATTTTTTTTATAGCTTGCGAGGACTTCACGAGAACATTTTTCTCGCTAAATCCTCGTAATTATTTATTTTTTAATTTTTTTAAAATTTCTACAAGGACATAGTATGAACATTGTGAGGAGATTACGACTAATAATGAGGACCATGCGAGGACTTTTTGTCCTCGTTAAGTCCTCGCAAAATTTTTCACGAGGACTTCGCTAGGAAATTTACTCGCAATTAAAATTTAACAATTAAGCATTTTGCAAGGATTTATTGTCCTCGCAAAGGCCATTAGCCAAAATGTTTTTTTTGTACGTGCCCCAGTATGAGGAGACTAGGCAAAAATTGCTAGATGAAGCTCATCGGTCCCGGTATACCATACACACAGGGAGCATAAAGATGTACTAGGACTTGAAAAGAAACTTTTGGTGGCTTAGCATGAAGAGAGAAATTGTTGACCATATGGCAAGGTGCACGACTTGCCAGTTAGTCAAGGCAGAGCACTAAAGATCCGCAGGGACTTTACAGCCTTTGGATATTCCTATGTGGAAATGGGAACACATCTCCATAGATTTCGTAACTGGTTTGCCACACATTAGAAGGAAGAATGACACCGTGTGAGTGATCGTGGATTGGCTTACCAAGTCCGTGCACTTCTTGGCAATAAAAGTGAATCTTCTAATGCATCGACTGACAGAGTTGTACGTGTCGGAGATTATTTGGTTACATGGTGTTCTTGTGTCCATCATGTCTGATAGAGACAAAAGGTTTACCTCAATGTTTTGGAAAACTCTGAAGGAGGCTTTTGGCACGGTGCTCAACCACAGTACAACATTCCATCCTTAGTCAATGATCAAACAGAGAGGATCATCAAGACGTTGGAGGATATGCTCAAAGCATGTGCCCTGGACCTACAAGATAGTTGGGAGGACCACTTGTTGTTAATTGAGTTTACCTACAATAATAGCTATCACTTGAGCATTAAGATAACGCCGTACGAAGCATTATATGGTAGACCATGTAGATTGCTCATTTGCTGAAGTGAAGTGGGTGAACATCAATTGCTTAGTCCTGAGTTTGTGCAGCTATATGCGGACAAGGTGGATCTGATCCGTAGCAGGCTAATAGCTGCACAGAGTCGACAGAAGAGTTATGCAGATTGAAGGCAGAGACTGTTGGAGTTTCTGATGAGAGACTATGTATTCTTGAAGGTGTCACCGACTAAGAGTGTGAGGAGATTCAGGAAGTGTGGAAAGTTGAGTCCTCGTATCAAATTGTATAGTAAATCAGTGAAGTTGCACATCGACTAGACTACCACGAGAGAGAGAGAGAGAGAGACTATGTGTGTAAAGGAAAATTAGAAGGAGGAGAACCAAAAGTCAAATAGAAGGAAAAAGAAGAAAGAATCTTTATATGCCTTTATACAGATGAAAACATGGGTCAATCAATTTCTGTAATTCAACAAATGACATTATTCAACAATGATTTGTAGGAAACAAAATTCTACAACTGTGACATAAAATGAGACAGATAAAAATTCAATCAGGTAGCGTTTGGTATGCTGGAATGGAGACTGGAATGGAATGAGAGAATTCCATTTCGATGTTTGGTACAAAAAAAATCGTTGGAATAGGCATGAGAATGAAATTCCCATTGAACATGGGAATTTCATTCCTTTCCGAGAGGTAAGGAATTTGATTCCCATTTCCATTGAACATGGGAATTTCATTCCTTTCTGAGAGGTAAGGAATTTGATTCCCATTCTATTGAGAATCATCCTAAAAACGTCGTGTGCCCTCCTCTACAGTCGTTCCTCCTTCTCCGCTGCCATCCCTTCTCCTACGTGACGTGTTCCCGACGTCTGTCACTCTCCTCCTTTACGACCTTCTCTCATCTACAACCATCTATTTTTCTGTATTTTTTTGTTTTCTTGTCTTCTTTTCCTTTTTTTTTGTGTATGTATTTTTTTACAAAGAATATTGATATTTTTTATTGTCTTTATTTCCTATAAAGAATTTTTATATTACCAAGAATATTTTATTAATGTTAATTTATAAAGGATTATCTATGTTAATGCTAATTTAGAAAAGATTATTTATGTTAATACTTTTATGTGTGTGTATATTGTAGTGTGTATGGGAAAAAATTATTTTAATTTTTTTTTCAAATTGACAAGATATTTTTGTTAATATACAGTTGTTAATTTTTTAAATTTTATATTTCCATTTCGACTCTGTTCTTATGTAACAAATATTGAAAAAAAAAAATTCAGTCAATTCTATTTTACAAATCTATTATATACCAAATACAGAAATAAAATAAATTTTTTTCATTTCATTTAACTTCAAAATTCGTTCCATTTCTATTTATTTTCGTTCCAATGTACCGAAAGCAACATCAATTTCTAATCCAAACCACTAAACACTCCCAGGAAACAAGCCCAAACCACTGTGTGAGGGAGAAGTGGGGAGGGAGGGAGGGAGGGAGAGAGAGAGAGGGCATGGACGGAGGGCGGAGAGAGCGTTCCCCACCACTCCCACTCCCCGCCTCCGCCGCCGTTAAAGCTGCAGACACCTTGTGGCTTCCCCTCCCCAGCCACCCCGTCTTCGCCTGTCGTAACAGACCTCTCCACCCTTCCGTTGCCACTGGACTACTCAGGAAGAGCGGTGGCAGCAGCAGCAGGGCCGATGGCGACGGAAATCTAGCGGCCTGGGACCCCACGTCGTCGCGGCTGTACCTGTGGGACTCCGATGCGAGGTGCGTCCACAGGCTGTCGTTCCGGTTCGGTGACCCGGACGACGACGGCACGGCCGCCATCGAGGCCGCCTGGCCTTCTGAGGTATTGGCTAGGGTTTTTTTCCTTTTTGTTGTCTGTAAAGTTTAAATCTTTTGACTTTGTTTCGTGATACAATGGTGTTTCGGCTAATATTTTCAGTCTATGAGGTTGAGTTGTTTTTGGAAAATGCTATGAGCTTGAGTTGTTGGAATGCACTTTACTGAAAGGTCTTCGTTTCATGAAATGGCTACGAGCTTAGGATTGTTTTCCGTGCTATACCGAATTGCGTTTCTTTTTTCTGTAGACCAGGGGAGAGTCATGCCTAAAATATGTTGGAAATGGGAAATTAGTTGACCTTGAGCTTTAGGCGCCGAAACATTATTAATATTTTGTTATAATATGGTTTTACTTTGGGATGTTACTAATGTTATGGTATGATTCATAGGTGTTGCTGACGGATATTCGTATGGATTCAACTGTCCATCATATCTCTCTTAATGGACAAGGGTCGGCATTGCTCCTTGTGGGTTCTGATGCGTTGTGTGTCATATATGTATATGATAGGGTGTCCACCAATGATGATTCAATCATCTGCAGGTATGAGAGAAACATCTCCTTCAGAACCCATCCCTGGTTATATGTTTCTATAGAATGTCAAGTTGCTCTCTTTTGTGAAGACTCTTTGTCAAGTTTTGCACAATTCAGCTGGCATCCTTCTTTCTTTTTGTATTCATTGTTTGAAATTCCTTCTTCGGTGTTTGTGAATAACTTGAAATACCAATTTGTATATTAGTGGGTGTTACCACTTAAATGCCTCACACTTCACCCAATTTGTTTGTCATTGCCTTTATAAAAGCTTTTCCTATTGATTAAATTTCGTTAAGATTTTAACTATTTATATCATTTCACTTCATTTTTTGTTCACCTTTTTGCTTTTAGCCTCCTTAGCCTGCTATCCATTTAGTAATGTATCAGAAGATCTTCGGCTATGAATTCCAGCAATTTGTCAATCCAAGGACTCTACCAGTATTGTCTATGTATTTCATGAAATTGGTTTTTTTCATAAATTAACAGTAACTGTAATAATGCCTACCCTGATTTGACCCTCATCAGCACACTGATTTTAACCAAAACACTCAAGTATGGATAATTTGGATACTTTCTTATTAGTGGGATCCCCCTAATTATTGAAGGAAAGAAACAGCAAGCCTTACATGAAACTGGTTCTTTTCTTCAGGTCCATTGGCTTCTTGGAAAACCAGGAAGTATAACTGTAGTTTTAAAATAGCTTTCATTTGATTGATAATGAGGAATGCATGGAAGTGCAGTTGCCCCACTTCCCTGTGACTTAAGAAATATGAAATGGTTTATTTTTGTCACTTCCCCACTAAAACAAAAGGATGTAACTAAAAACTTGGCTTCTCATTAAAGAAAATTTGAAACAATAATCAGAATTGTGCTTTTTTGAACTACGTTCCTTGATCTAGTTTTCTCTAAACTTGATGTCTCCATTGACCTTCAAATTCCTGAAACCAATCAGACCCTTTGAGGAAATTTAAGGATGCGAATAAGTAAGTTTTTCACTTCAAAATTTGGGTTTTATGTCTTCCCCTTATATTACAGTATGGCATGCCATCTTGTGCATCAAAATTAAAGTTTCACTTGATGTTAGTTTTAGCTTGTACCATCTCTAGGTAGAAGATCTCCAAATCCTCAAGAGCAGACAAATGTTTCCCTGAAAATTGTATCATCACTCATCGGTTCAATGATAATCATTCAGATGCTGTAAAGAAAGAAAATTATCAAGACGAATAAATGTCCAGTAAGCACAAACACTTAAGCAAAGTTGTCAATGTCGCACACATGTGAGACTGAGACACACAGCAAGGTTGATGTCATGTGCTAATTTACTATTATTGTTTTTCACAAGGACATATATTCTGGGTGATGTGATACTGTAATCAATCTCACATTACTTGTGGTGCAAGTGAGGTATAAAATCATGTCCTGAGTGTCAAACCACGTAGCTGACAAGCTTCATATTTCCATCCTCCCAAGCTGAAATTTGGTTGAGTGTCAGGAATTACCTCAAGTTGGAGCCATGTCAATCTATATTGGCCTGAAATGTCAGTCTATGTTGGTGATATGCCAGTCTATGTTGGTGGTAACACAAAAAAAATTATCTCAGTCTCGTGTCTATAAATATTTCTAGTAAAACTTATAAAATTTCCTTTTGCGTTAGCATTTTGATCACAAGTAGTTGATCACTTTACAAGTAAGGTTATGATATTTGTGTCATAGAATCAAACGTCGGTTTTGTGTCGGACTTCGGTCCGACAAAAATAGGAAACGTATCGGACATTAGTGGAAATGTCGGTGGAAACGTGGTAAAATCTGACAAAAATAGGAAACGTATCGGACATCAATGGAAATGTCAGTGGAAACGCGGTAAATTTACGGAAGTCCATAGAAATGGTAAAAAACATTGAATTTTGATTCGAAACTCTTGGATAAGCTAAAGTAATAATCTACATCTAGACTACTTAGATCAACTTACTCAGTATGTATCACTTGAAAATACAGTAGATAGACTTAATAGAAATATCGTGAAGTATAAATAATACATAAAAATGCTTAATAAATGTTTAAAAATAAAAAGACTCAAAAAAGTTACCTTATACATGCTTAATACCATGAAGAATGCCTTGATTAATCAAAAAATCTTCCTGTACATCAGTCATATTGTGTTCTCGATGAATTTGTTGTCGAATTTGACTCTCTCCAGAACACGTAGTTGTTCTAAGACATATGATTATAATATGTCTGATATTCATTGATGAAGTAGTGGTATTGTAATATTGGCAGTTGTATTAAGAATCCAATTGATGGATATTGAGGAATTATATATACTGGTTGAGGCTGTCGAGGGATATAAGAATGACTTGAAGGACATTCAAGTGGTTACTCTTCATATTGTGTTGAAGGAGGTATATAATGAAATAAGGAATCCATATCCCATTCAGTTTGTTCGCTTGAAGCATAAGAAGATATAGTTCTTGTTTAATTGCTTTGAGTATTATAGTCTATTTGTCCAACAGAACTACCTCCATAAAAACTATAATCATAAGGATCTCTAGGATCATGAAAATATTCAAAGAGTCAAGTGAGTCTAACAAAGATCCTTTTGTATGACTACTCTAAGAATCTTCATCTAGTTGTTGATCATGACGATCTCGTCGTCGATAATGAATTTCTGGCCGGTCTCCATGATCCTCATCTTGTGTAGCATGTGTGAAGGCATCCTCTCTGTAAATGGGTTAAGTGGCTTTTGTGTTTCTCTCTGTTCTTGTGGCTCTTCTGTTGCAAGTGGGGTTACATCTCTAATGCCACCATCATCGTTGTTTGGTGGCTGTGTGTCATCATCATCATCTGTGTTACTGTCACCCCTTAAGCCTGGAGTATGTCCACGAGAGCGTCCTGATGAGCTTATGTATTCCTCTACATCAATACTTATTTCACTAGCAATTCTAGAAGATCGTCTACCTTCTTCTTCATCTAGAACTGGTTCTCTATTTTCTTACAACCATTGAAGTATGAGATCATCTTCTTCGTCTTCGTTATAAATATATATAAGATCTATTGGGTCCATGTAATCTTTTTCTTCTCCCTTTTTAATATGTTTTATTCTTAATCGCATATTATAATGCACAAATACCAAGTCATTCAACCTTGCAATGTCTAATTTGTTTCTTCTCTTTGTACGAATGAGGTTGAATGTACTTTAATTTCGTTCACAACCCGATGCTGCTGTCGTTTGAGATAAAACCTTTAAAGCAATATTGTTCAGATTTCGAGCATTTGTTCTATTTAATATCCATCATTCACTTTTATTTATTAACTATATTATGGAATAATATTATGAAATAAAAGAAATGATATTAAAAATATTACTCAGAGTCATTATGTCACGAGAACGTTTCGTATGATGCTCTCCAAATGACATAAGTTCATCTCGAAAGTACTTCATTTCATTGAGAACTTGTACTTGAACATTGACATTAGGCTTCAATTTTTTGATTACATATTTAACAGATGCTAATAAATCAATACGACTGTCAAGTTGATGACTGTACTGGAACCGTGGATTCAAATAATATGCTACATTAATAAAAAAAACTTATTTAACAAACAATTTTGTAGTAAATGAAATATAATGATGAAAATTATGAATGCTCATGTTAAAATGCTTATCAGCTTCATGTAGAGGAAGAAGCATGTTAGACCATCTATCATCTATAATTTTGAGATATGTCTTAAATGATCTGTATGTTGCATCAGTCACATCATCCTTTATCAATCTCATTGCCATATATAAGAAACCCATGGTAGGTTTCTTGTCACCATTCATCAATCGAATGATCTTTAAAATTGATGTCATAATATGTACAACCTTTTGACGATTCTTTCAAAAATGTATATTATTTATAATTGAATTTACTCTCCTACTAATTGGACTTTCACTCTCGTGATATTTGTACCACTGTGGCGAATTGAACATATGCTTTAGTCTATTTCTTCGATCAATCATATTTTGGAGAGTAATATAATTTGTTGCAAATCTAGTGACTCCTGGACGAATCAAATCACCACCACAACACTCGAGCGACCTCATTAAAATTAGTAAAAAAGAGTGGTTGTAAATGAAATTTGTTACAACCTTTGCATCTGTCATTATCTTTTCCACCAACTTCATCTTCCCAAAGTCCTTAAGTATTAAATCAATACAATGAGCTGCATATGGTGTCCAATATATGTCATACTTTCTCATAATTCGTCTTTTTAAAGTTATTTCCATTATCAGTCACAATCTGCATCACATTTGTTACTCTCACTTGTTTAATGATTTCTTCCATTTGCTTGTATATGTATTTGTAATCTTTGACAACATTAGAAGCATCAATGGACTTTAAGAAAATTGTACGACTATCACAATAAAAAATGAAGTTAATGATCTGTTTCCTTGTAGTACTTGTCCAACCATCACACATGAGAGTCATTCCATAGACTGGCCATTGTCGTTTCAAGTCATTAATGTAAGTTTATAATTCTTCTTTCTCTGCTTTAAGATACTTGTTCATGATTTCATACTCAATTGGTGCCTTTACTCCTGCATTTTCTTTTGCTGCACATTAAGTATATGTTGCAGATAAGGTTCCTTTGTTGTTTTTGCAGAGATAACATTGAAGAACATATATTTTGCTACAGTTTGACCAACTTTTTCCCTAGTATTTCCAAATATGTCTTTTATTGTCTTCTGTTTTGAGGCTTCTTTTTTAATTGTAGCTGCATCTGGATTGTCGTATCTTTAACTATATGTTCTGAACGTTCCAGCAATGCCTTTATCTTTATTCTTTTGTGTCATACCACTACCACTGTCACTTTTCTTGTAAATTCGGGTACTACTTGTCCTATGAAATCTTTTAATTTGCTCTTTATACCATTCTTCATTTCTAGACTCTATTACTGATCTTCTATACATTCTCTTTCCTCTAAAGTGTTATAGTCTACAAGATAAATCATATCATCATCTGAATTCGATACGGGAATAGCACCAGAAGTATCTTCATTGAAGAGAATCTGAACCTTTCTTCTCTTCTATTTTTGTCACTTTTCTTTGCTTTAGTGTCCTTTAATAGTTCTCTCATTTGAACAGAAACTACAGATGGACGCGATTTACACTTAGTTACATTACTATATCCACCAGGAAGGTGTTGTTTTAATCTTATTATTCCTCTACTCTTTATTTGCTTGTCACAATATTTACATTGTGTTTTTTGTCTATCGTTGTTAATAGGATATCAATGCAACCAATCTGGATCTTCTGATTTAGCTGTCCTAACATTACTACGACCTTTATTACTTTCAGATCCTGAGGAATTTAACATTATGAAGGCTAAAACGAACCGACATTGTCATTAATTTAATGAAATAATGTATTCAAATATTTTCTATTTTTTTACATATTTTAGTGGTTTTTACAATCGTTCCTGATTTTGTTTTTCAATTTTTCCTAATTTTTTAATTAATTATGAAATATTCTGATTTTTTAAAAAATCATAAAGAATTACTAATTTATATAATTATATATCAAGTTATTAACATCAATATTTAAACTAACATTACAAAAGAACTCTGATAAAATATCAAGTTATTACTGATTTTATAAAATTGAAATAAACAAAAGAAATAACATTACAAAAGATTTAAAATATCAAGTTATTATTGATTTTATAAAATTGAAATAAACATTATTTTTTAAACTTGAGGAGTAACTATTGAAAAATTACAAAAGAAAATTTAAAATAATAAACACAACTTCGCATATAATCACATGAGTTATAACTTATAAAATAATAAACAAAATTTTACACATGAATTATTAATAACATAACATAACATAATATTTTTATATCATAACATAACATAAGTTAATAACTATTATTAATAACATATAATAACATGAATTATAGAATAACTTAATAACATAACTTAATAACTCATAACTATTATTGGTTATTAACATCAAGATTTAAAATAACAAAGAAATAACATTACAAAAGAATTCTGATAAAATATCAAATTATTACTGATTTTATAAAACTGAAATAAACAAAAGAAATAACATTACAAAAGATTTAAAATATTAAGTTATTACTAATTTTATAAAATTGAAATAAACATTATTTTTTAAACTTGAAGAATAACTACTGAAAAATTACAAAAGAAAATTTAAAATAACAAACATAACTCTGTATATAATCATATGAGTTATAACTTATAAAATAACAAATAAAATTTTACGCATGAATTATTAATAACATAACATAACATTTTTATAACATAACATAATTTAATAACATAACATAAGTTAATAAAATGAATTATATAATAACTTAATAACTCATAACTTAATAACATAACTTAGTAACTCATAACTTAATAACTCATAACTATTATTAGTTATTAACATCAAGATTTAAAATAACAAAAGAAATAACATTACAAAAGAACTCTGATAAAATATCAAGTTATTACTGATTTTATAAAATTGAAATAAACAAAAGAAATAACATTACAAAAGATTTAAAATATCAAGTTATTATTGATTTTATAAAATTGAAATAAACATTATTTTTTAAACTTGAGGAGTAAATATTGAAAAATTATAAAAAGAAATTTAAAATAACAAACACAACTCTGCATATAATCACATGAGTTATAACTTATAAAATAACAAACAAAATTTTACACATAAATTATTAACAACATAACATAACATAATATTTTTATAACTAATATAATTTAATAACATATCATAACATAATTTAATAACTATTATCATAACATAACTATTATTAATATCATAACATATGTTAATAATATTTTTATAACATAAGTTAATAACATATGCTATGTATGTAATTAACTTGGAGAAGGGGTTGGGGAACCTCGAGAAGGGGCGCATGACGATTGACGACTCGCGGACGACGAAAGGCTGGGGCTGATGACTCACGGACGACGAAGGGCTGGGGTTCGAGACTCGCGGGTGACGATGCTGGAGAAGGGGTTGGCGATCGACGATCAAAGGAAGGGGTTGGACGATGAAGCTCGAGAAGGGGCTGGACTCGCAGATCGACAGACGGCGTAGGAGAAGCTCGACGGTCGGCTGGCGGACGACGTTGGACGACGAAGGCGGGTTGCGGAGCAGAGGCTAGAGTCCTGGAAATTGACGGGTTGGCTGGAACTTTAGCTACTGATTTTAAAGACTGAGCAAGAGGTGGAGTAGATCACAAGTGTCAAGATGGAGTAGATGACGGGTGCAGTGGCTGAAGCAGAGACTAACAGATCATGCGTGTCGTCTTTGTCGACTTGTGGGGAAAGCGTGTCGTCTGTGTCAGAGTGATTACGTGTAGAAAACACTTGATATCCATTGACACCCACCGACACTACGATACGCGTCGACATCTCCACGAGAATCAGGTACTTCGTGACATACCTAAGCATATCGTTTCTGTAGTTCCGTCTTCCGATATACATGCACCGACATTTGTTTCCATGATTTGTAGTATAAATCTATGAAATCTAGCATTCACTCTTTATTCTATTTGTAAATTAAAGGAAGATTTGTACAAAAATGACTTGGAATTCATTAAAAGAGCGTGACTTTTGAATTAGATATGCTTATGTAGTGTATCTAAGTACTCCTAGATGTATAATGTTGTTTGTTTTAAAGTTAAAACCTGAAATGTCTAGTTTAAACGAACTTTCGTGAACTTCAATATTTTTACCATCTTTCCACCAGTGTCCAACACTTACTATTTTGGAAGGTTTGAACTTCGAAGACCGACTCCTAACTGACTTTGGAAAGTTGAATGGATATTGACTTGTAACTGCTACACTTATACAGAGAAGCATGTGTGACAGTGAACCGGAGAAAGCATTTGAGCTCTTATTGCTGCTGGAAGGTCAGCATCAATTGTTGGATGGTGACAATTCTCCATGGTGGGACACGACAGGCAAATTTCCATGGGATTGCTACTTACAATTAGCTGAAGCTTCTCCTAGAGGATGATCACACATTAGAATGGAGTTTGGAAAAGTAAAGCACCTTTAACAGACAAACATTTTGTGTGCCTTTCGGCAAGTGAGATGTAGCCTGCTAAGCTGTATTAGAGAAAAGGATGGTTATCACTTATCAGTGATGTTATTTGCTCAATGTGTGGTATGGAAAAGGAATCTATGGAATACTTACTCTTTTGTTGCCAAGTGAGCTAGGATGTTTATGTTTAAGCTTTTATATGATGGGATTCTTCCACAAACTTCACTAGAGTTCTGAACTTGGATGATGCTGCAGACGAAGGAAAGATGGGGGCGATGAGTATAAAATTCTTTTGTTGACTCAAGGCACCTGCTGGACCATCTATAATTTATTTGGAAGCATATGTTCCCTCACTTTTGCATATATTCAAAAATATACCTTCATCTTAATAATTTTTTTTGTCTGGATTTGGAGAAAATTTTAAACCACATTGGACATAACATCAGTTTTTAATGAATGGACAAGGATATCTCAACATTTTCATTTTATTTCCTAGATTCTCAAACATGAGTGGTTTTATTGAAGCCCTGAAAGGCAAGATTATCATTTCATATCTCATGCTGTAACTTAATACTGATTAATTGCTTTCATTTTAAATAATGATATGGGATGACTTAAGATCTTCCCAAATCTGATATGAGCAGGTAGAAGAACTAAAATTTAAGGATTTTTTCAAAAAATTTAAGAGTGATGGGACCATGTGAGGTATTTGTTGTCAACCGTGTGGAGGCTAACTTCCACAAGCCAGTCCCAAGTGCAGATTAAGGAGGGTTGCATTAGGTTGACAGCCAGCATAAAATTATGTCATATCCTATGATCATGAAATCGAAACAAGAAAGGATTCATGGTGTCTGTTGTTGTACTTATTGTCCACTATCACAATAAGTTAGACAATTTATTATTTGTGCTTTACTGAAGCCACAACGTGTATTTAAGTCACTTCATTTAAGCATCAAATACCATTTCGGTGGTAAACTTTCTCATACTAAAGTCATTGTGTTTTATTTATCATTAAATCAATTTTTTCTTTTCATTAATTGAATTGTGTGCCTCAAATAGAGATCGAATTGTATTTTTAGAGAACTTTCAACTGACACGTAACTTTACCTAGCTTTTTTCATCAATGCTAGACATAATTGCAGTACATTAAATCTTACTATCCTTAAAATGTTTGAACTCCTTGCAGGACTGTTTCAGTTGCTTCTGAAATGTATTTTGGACAGAACAATGGTTTGCGGATAGTAAAAGTATCTTGGCATCCTTATAGCAGAACCCATATAGGAATCCTTTCTTCTGATACTGTTTTGAGGTGGGTTTACCTCTACCAATGCTGTACTAATAGCATTCCATGAATTTAGGCTTGTATCTATTTTATATTATCTTCAATTATCGATTTGTCATGCCTGTTCTAGACATTAAAATTTTAGTTTGTTAGCCATTACATGGTTTTCAAGGGGATATGATGTTTTTGTGTCACAGATATTCTTGAAAAATTATATAATATTTGAAAAACTTAATTTACATGGACTTTTTTACTATCTGAGTTTTCAAGTGTTATTTTTTGTTTCTCTAAAAAAAAAATTCCTTTTTTGTTTTTTTAAAAATAAAAGCTTTCTTTTTGTTGTAGCATCTATAAAACACTTTTTTATTGAAAAAGCACAAACTGTAAAATAGTTAACTATTGTAATCATGGTGTTAAAATAGTCCTACATTAGAAAAAGTAAGGACAGGACTTGTGGTTATATATCGATAGATCCTTTCAGTCACTGTCAATTGATTTTGAGTTGAATATCTATATTTTAACATGATACTAGACGCAAAAAAAGTTCCAAATCCACACACATCCACTCATGTAGAAAAAGAGACACTTGGGACTTAAAAAAGGCTACAAGTGAAGGAGAATGTTGAAATAGTTCTACATTGAAAAAAGTGACAATAGAACTTGTGGTTATATATAGATGGACCTTTCTACTCATTGTCAATTGGTTTTGAGTTGAATATTCCTATTTCAAAACATTGTTCTAGAGCTTGTTACCTAAATGCAATGTACCATTATAGCAATGCATTTATTGACCACTAGTTATAGTTTTTTCTATTAAAATGATAAATGTCAAAGATACTTATCATTTACATCTGGATATCATAAAGAGGAAAATAAATTATAGAACGTAAATCTGGATGAGGTTTTAGTTTTACAGTAATGGTAAAGAAAACCATCTCTTTATAGCAATCATGTGCTCTTGTCACATCTTCCAGGCTGTATGATTTATCATCTGATTTGAAGCGACCAGAACAGGAATACCACTTGCAGCCAATTGAACGAGGTAGTCATGGCAACATGGCACCAATTTGCCCTGTGGCATTTTCTTTTGGTGGGGAGCATTTGTGGGACAGGTTCACTGTGAGTGTAGTCCAACGCAATCTCTCACATTGAAACTTGTTATATAAAGACTTCATATGTTCTAAAATAGAATATTTTATACTTTACAGATTTTCATTTTGTTCAATGATGGATCTATTTACATCCTTTGCCCCGTTGTTCCTTTTGGAAGGTAATTATATATTCTTACATATCTTGTCCCTTCTAAAACATTAACCTTTTCCTTTATGCTTGTCGACTTTCCAAGTATTTGACATGTTATTATAACTAGCATATGGTTGTCATTTTTTTTAGGTATTTGCAAGAAAAGAAACTTTATGAATAATTGTTTAAATGTAACCTTATATCATTTTTATTTTTCGTTTGTTAGGAATTCAAGACTAAGAAATTGTTGATCCTTCTTATCGAGGTTTTAAATGTCGCGTTGTTATGCAGATTTTTCTCTATTAGAATTAAAACAATTGAACTTTTCTCGTGTATTTTCTATTACTCAGCATTACAATGACATTATTGAGCTTTTAAATTTTTATACTCTCTTTTTTAGAAATTAAATTTCTTTATTCTAGAAAAAACTACACTTTTAAATCACTAAAACTGAAAACGACCACCCTAATTCCACCCCTTTATTGGTGAACTTGCAGGTTCAAGTTATATATGTTGAAACCACGTTACATACTTTTGTCTCCTTTAGTCCTTTTATCCTGAACTATGGTAATTTTACCTTTTCTTAAATGCATTCGTTGAAATTTCTCATTGTGTATTTTATCAATCCTTAATTCAGCTTCTCTCAAAATCTTCATTGTAGCATGACATTCTTTGAGCTTGTCATTTCTTATTTCCCACTTTTGATAGCCTCAAGCATGGTCTGCCTGGTTTTTTTTGTAAGTTTCCTTCAAAATTTGAAATCAGTTAAATGGTACAAGTATGTTACTCATATGCTTCATGCTCTACTAATTTTTCTTCCAGTTTTCCAGTCAGTGTTATGTTTACCATGTAAAATATCAATTGGACAATGTCACTAATTTGGTTGTCATATATTTTTTCCAGTATTTTCAGCCTGCCATGCCTTGAGGAAATTTATGAGGATGCTAACGTATTTGGTTTGAAGTCATCTCATACAAAAGCTGTTAGCAATTCATGGTTTGCTGTCACTTGGTTAGAAGCAACATTTCCTGAGCTAACCAACAAATTAGTCAAAAGGGATAATATGTCTGGACTAAGAGCCCATCCATATGCACCAATGGACGCATCTTTGTCACTTCAGGTGGTTTAGCACTTCACTGAGACTTGCATTACTGCTTTCTTTTTATGCCATTTGAGGAACATACTTCTGTCTTATTCTAATCCAACTAATACATTAATAATATTTTCATTCTCAAGCTGTAGGTCAAATCTTTACTCGTGGTGTATTTGATGTCGATATATTTTGTTTACCATTGTTTTGTGGTTGTGTTATTCCACATCTTCTGTCACTTGTACATGTTGCATGGTATACATTCTAAACTTTTCTTTATTCTTTGTTTTATTGATAACCTATGTTCAGGTTTTGGATCCTGGTTTCTGTGGTTAAGCATCTTAAGAGAATCCAGCATAATTTTCGTTGGAAGGGTGGTCATTCTTCTTCTGGGGGTTTTCCCCTTGTAGCTTGGCACAAAGTTTGTCACCTTAGGTCGAAGGGTGGGATAGGCATTCATTGTTTCTACTCTTTTAATCTTGCTCTCCTCAGGAAGTGGATATAGCTTCATGGGGCAATGTCCCCGGTTAGAGATGCACCTCTTCCACTTTGGTGGAAAGTGATTATTGGGAAATGGTGTAGAGGGCAAGTTCTATGGAACGTGGGTCACCACCTTAGGAGGGTCTCCCATGTGTGGGTGGGTGTTCTAGAGGCAGAGAGTATTGTGGAATGTGACATTAGTCTAAGGGCTGAGTGTAGGGACAGGATTAGGTTCTAGGGGGATCACTAGATCGATTCCATGCCTTTGAGACTACAATTTCTAGGTTTGTTTCAGCTGTTGTATAGCATGTTGCTAGTATAGGGGAATGTTTTATGAGATGTAATAATAGGAGTGTGTGGGACTTACGATTTAGGAGGGATCTCACAGACAGAGAAGTTTTGGAGTGAGTTTCTTTGCTTACTCTGCTTGAAAACATGGGCTCAAATGTTTTACCAGCCTCTTCTCATTCGAAAACCTGGTTGTGGGTCAACGATGGGGATTTCTTAGTTGCATCGTTCTTCTCAATCATGAGTGGAGGAGGTACTTGCATGGCTTCCACCTTGCTAGTAAATGTACTCTGTGATTTGACGATTGACAATCTTTGTCACTTTTCATGGGAGTGTGGGACAATTCATCAATGGTGGTGCTCCTTACTTGGGAGGGTGACTTTTGACCAGTTTAGCGGCAGTTCAGCAGAGGCTTTCTGGGATTTGTGGAGGCATGTAGGTAGATAGGGAGGCAGAGGATGGTTTGGGCTGTCCTTCGTCATGCAGTCTGGTGGACTCGATGAATTGAGTAGAACCATCGAATCTTTTGGGGAAGAAGCTCGTCTTTGTAGGATCTCCAGGTCAGAGTGATTTTATCCATCTTAGAATGGTGCCCAGGTGTGTGTGATGTGTCAGATACCTTTAGTCGTGATTGGCTATTGGGTCTCTTGCTTATTGAGCCCATGTATTGTGGGCTTTTGCTTGTTTTTTGTTGTTTGGCTTATCTACTGGATGAGCCCTTTCTTCTTTTGTATTTGTTTTTGAAATGATTTTCAATAAAATTTTCTTGATTACCCCTCAAAAAACCTATGTTCAATTTTAGCTTCTTGCTCCATTTTTCTGAAAATCACCATTTAAATAGATAATTGATGTGAAATTTGACAAAATAATGTCAAGGTCAGTAATTGTATTTTGCCGAGATTTTTACTGAATATATGGGCTTTCTGAAAAGAAAAGAATAAAATTAAAGCAAACCAAGATTTGATAGTTTATTTGGCACAATCTGGATATATTGGTTGATATTTTTGCATCTTGCCTGTTGTTGTATGCATGATATTAAAGTTTATAGGTCTTCTTAGTTGTCTAGACATCATATATCTACATCTGCGGTCGAAGTTAGTAGAAAGTAACATTTGGCAGCATATGCATCCACCTTTTGGCATGATCTGATTGTCTATATCCAGCTCCTTTCCTTGTGGCTTGCAAGCTTGTACCATTTTATTGAGACTTTAAGATATTAGTGACCATATGCTGACTCTCACAATGAAATAACATCCTGAATTAACAAGTCTTTGTTGTTTATGGAATGAAAATAATCACTTCTCTGAATAGATAAATACTCAGTTATCCGTACTAAGAGTCACTAATCACTAAAGCTTGAGAATTGTGCTTTGCTTGGTCTATATATGATCAATCATATCTGTTATCTAATTCTGGTATTCCAACATCTGTCCATCAAAATTTGGATTTTTTTTTACAAGGCAGCAAAGTGTGGATTTAAAGCCTCATTCTTTTCAAGCAAATACCTCACAATAGATTGCTAATTTGTTGACATTAAAATGAAACTTCTAATATATGTTTCTTAAAGAGAATTATAACTTTAATGATGATATTACAATTTTATAGGTAAAAGATTATTTAATGATTTTATTTGATTTTTTTGTTTGTGTTGAAAAAGAGTGTATCATTGATGAAACAATCCTATTACATATATAAAGGAAATTACTCCTTATATGGATATTCATGTAAGGTATATCGATGTAAACTTTCTATCACCTCTGTCTCCTGCATATCTAAAATCAAAGTATGTCTCAATCTCTACGTGACTCTGACTTTTATAGTTGGTCCCCGTTTTAGTGTCTTTAACGTATGCTAGTTCACATAAAGTATCTTGTCAATATACCTTTTTAGGTTCATGAATTGACTCAGTAATCTAAGAGCATATGAAATATTTGATCATGTTAATCAGATTGTTAGATCAATTTGTTAATCAATCTTCTGTACCTACCTACATCTTCATAGGTGTCTGTAGAACTATCTCAGAATGTTGATGTAGGATCAATAGGAGTACTCTCTGGTTTGCATCCAATGAGACTAATCTCCTAAAGAAAATTAAGTGCATATTTTCTTTGAGATAGTATCATTTTTCCTTTAGCATAAGTAAACTCAATACCCAGAAACTACTTAGGACGTCTCATGTTTTTTATAGTGAAGTGTCACTGTAAATATTATTTAGTTTCATTAATGTCCTCAACATCACTCCTTATAATCATAATGTCATTTACATATACTGTCAATAAAACACAGTCATTAGTTTTTCTTTTGATAAATTCCAAATGGTCAACTGCACATCTTGCGAACCCAAAGGTTATCACTGCCTTATTGAATTTATCAAATCACATTCTTAGACTCTACTTCAGACCATGTATAGCCTTCTTAAGAAGGTATGCACTGTTCTCTCCCTGAGTAACCTACCTTGGAGGTTACTCTATATATACTTATTCTGCCACGTCACGATAAAGGAAAGCTTTTTTGACATTGAGTTGATGTATGTTCTAGAAGTTATTGATAGCAATAGATAGAATGACCCGAATGGAATTAAGGCGAGTCATTAGAGAAAAAGTTTCCTCATAATCAACACCATAGAAATATGTAAAATCATGTGTCACCAATCGTGCTTTGCATCTGTCTAAGTCATCAGGTTTGTACTTGATAGTAAATATTCATCGATAATCGACAATGCCAGTTTCCTTAGGCCAAGCCAACAAATCTTATGTACCACGAGAAAGTAGAACTTGCATCTCTTCATTTATGATTGTCTTCCATTGTAGTAAAAGCAATGTTTCTTGATAATTCTTGGATATAGACTCTGAAGATATGGATGAGGCAAGCTAGTGAAAAGACAGGTGAAGGAAATAATAGGAAACAAAAGTAGAAATAGGATAGACAGTAGATGACCATATACCTTTTCGTATGGTAATGGAAATATCAAGATCTTATGGTGGAAGATCTGCAGAGAGAGGTGATGGCTCAGACTGAGTTGGTGGAGCTATCTTATGTCGTCGATGATAAACCTAGAATGAATGAGGCGTATTTGCTTGCAAAGGTTGTCATTGAGCACCTTCTGTATCTACAATCTCAATAGATAAAGGAGTGGGAGTAATGTGACTGTTTGAAGTAGAAAATCAAAATAGGGTTTAGACTCCCAAAAGATGACATCTATAGACACAAGATACCGACGACTAAGTGGATGATAACACCTGTATCCTTTTTAGGTTTGTGAATACTCCACAAAGACACACTAAAGAGACCTTGGAGTTAGTTTGTCAAGATTGGAACTAAGGTCCTGAACATAAGCAACACACCTGAATATCTTTGGAAGGAGACTGAAGAGTTTCCTCTTAGGACATAGACGACGTAGTGGGATTTCACCATCAAGAGGTGTAGAAGGTATTCTATTAATAAGGTGAGTCATCGTAAGTACTATATCAAACAAGAAAGACTTGAGAACGTTCTTTTGTAACATGATTGTGTGGTTGACATCAAGTATGTGTCGGTGCTTGTATATGTGATAAGTAATCTGATGAATAATTTCTAATGAAGTACAATAATCCCTTTGAACAAATTCAAGAGCATTGTTAGTTTGAAATTTTTTTGAGATAATAAAAAACTAGTTTCTTATTTTAGTAAAAAATTTCTTGACAATGTCAAATACATGATGTCTATCTTTAAGAAGATATACCTATGAAACTCTAGAATAGTTATCCACAAATATAATATATTAACGAAAACCATACATAAAAGTACTACGAGCGGTAAGGGTGCACATGATTCGGTTAGAATCGGTTAATCGAACCGAACCAAACCATTTTTAATGGTTTGGTTTGGTTTGGTTAAAGTGTATTGAATGGTTTGGTTCGGTTCTTAAATCTTGAAACCATCTTTAGTGGTTCGGTTCTTAGTTCTGAGTGTGGTTAACTAAATCGAACCAAGAACCGATTTATATATTAATATTATATATATATATATATATATATTATAAGTATTAATACTACGTACTTAGTATTAATATGTAATATAATATATATAATATATATATATTCTCAAATCCACATGTTCAATATCCCATCAACTCTAATTTATATTCCCACAAGATATCATGATCATTACTTAGTACTTACTTCCATGACCACAAGTTCATAATTGTTTACAATCTTAACCGAGAATCGAACCGAACCGACTGATTTTTGAACAGTTCGGTTAGGTTCGGTTCTAAGTATACACATAGTTCGATTCGGTTCCAATATAGTCAGAACCGATAGATATGGTTTGGTTCATAGTTCTTAACAGAATCGAATCGAATCGAACCATGTGCACCCCTAACGAGCGGGTCCTCAGATATCACAATAAATTAAATCAAAGTGACCTTGACTAGTAGACAAACTAGACCGCTTATAGGTAGACCAATGTTACTTACCTAAGCAACACAACTCATAAATAAACGACTCAATTGAGATCCAAGGAAAGCCTGTTGTAGATTGCGGTGTGTGGATGCCTAAGACGACAATGCCATAACAGCAATGACTCTACAGTAGTTGCAATCGATGTCAATCTACTAGGCATATCATCTTGGACCAACAAGTAAACTCCATGAGCTTACTCACGGTCCAAACTAATCCTTCTTCCTATCTGTAGTTCCTAAAAGATGCAATGATATGAGAAAAAGCTTAGTGAACAGTGAAGTTGGTGGGTAATAGCCTAATAGAAAGTAAATTAACTGAGAAGTCAGAACATAAAGGACTTTCTCAAGAGTGATCTGGGAAGAGGCATCAACAATACCTTCCTTAGGCACAGAACAATGATGACCATTGGCAATGGAAATAGTTTTAATGTATGATAAGTTAGAAAGATGGGTAAAAAGATTTTGAGTACCTGTCATGTGTGAAGAAGTTCCAGAGTCAATAATCTAAGAATTACTATTAGAATTTAGAAAAGTAGTATACTGAGATAGATGCATGGGTGACAGTGGCATGGGTTTAGTTATCTTGGAGCTGAAGGAATCTGTCATAGTTAGCCTGGGAGATAGTGATTGTCGAAACAGAGGAATCATTAGAAGTATTCTCTGTGACATGTCTAGTCTAGGAAGGTTTGTCGAGCTTGCTTCAATAACGATCAGATGTATGATTTGTCTTACCACAATGATCACATTTGCAAGACTCACGTTCTCTAGACGAGGATCTACCACATCCTCGTCCATGGCCTTGAGAAAAAGCAGCCAAAGTTGAGTAATCAGGACCAAAAGTCAAAGTCACAATTGAGATGCACAATGTACGAGCAAAGGTAGATGAAAGTGAAGGAAGTCTCTGAACCAAGGATTGACCCATGAATCTAAGAGGCCACAGTGGGTTGAGTCTAATATGAAAGATAGTCACTGATAATTCTTCTTGATACTGTTTCATCTTTGATATGTCAGCAACTGAGTTGATAGATTTCCAACTTATTCAGTAAAGATCCGAGAGAACTGTAGAATTCTTGAACAGAACGTTCCCTTTGGCGGAGTATAAACAATTGCTTATATATTTCACATATGTGTGTAATTTTTTTTCTTGTCCATATGTGCTTTGTAGAGTATCCCAAATTTTTTTAGTTGGACGTAGTATCATGACACCTTGAGATATATCCTCTTCCGTACTATTAACTAGCTACGAAATAACAGCACAATCATCTGTGAACCAGTTATTATACGTGGAGTCCTTGGCTTATGGAGGATTGGCATTAAGGTGTCTTGTCTTCCTATGTACACCAATAAAAGGTTCAAATGCCTAAGACAAAAAATTGCCATAACAGAAAATTCCTACTATTTAGTTTGATCGACGTTCTAGAGAAGTTCTTCATCAATATCTCTCAAGTTGAAGCCATGAGATAAGAAATCAGGTCCGATTTGGGTAGATAAATTAGGAAAAGATAGCAAAAAATTATTGTAATCTTGAGAAAACACCAACAATAGATATAGAAACCCCTTTCTAGGGTAGTATATGAGTATCTAGGGCAAATAGGGTGTACATAACTAACCCTAGATACAAAAAAAATAGATAAGAAGTACGAAACCAGCCTATATCATGCCAACGGCCAGGCTGTTAATGGCTGTCGGTGGCCAAAGGGGAGGAAAAGAGGGTCGGCTGTGACCTATGACGGGCGAAGGGTTCGTCGGACAGGTCTTGAGATAGTGGAAGAAGTCCCAGATGCATCAAACAGGTGGTCGGAAGGCAGATCAGACAATGGGGGACGGTTCTGGAGGCGTCAGCGTCAGGTTTGGCCAGAAAATGGTTGTCTAGCGGCGACAAGCTCGCCGAAGGTGGTTCCTAACAGCGACGGCTTGGAAGTGGGAATCTAGGGTTTGAGTGACCTGGGCTCTGGTACCATGTTTGTGTTGAAAAAGAGTATATCATTGATTAAACAATTTTATTACATATATAAAGGAGATTACCCCTTATATGGATATCCATTTAACACAACTCAAACTAACATTTTTCAAGTATAATAATAGACTAATATTGGTGTCAAATCTCCTTTCTGGATGGTTATTGGAATTAGGAAACTTATTAGCTTGTACTTGTATTGAGTAATCATTAGTAATTATTGCATGATGATTTGTCTTATACAAGGTGCATTGACTATGAAATCATGTTTTGTGCTTGTTGATGGCAATCTTGTAGTTTGAGCAATGACTTGACATTTTAGCTTTAACAATGATTTTACAGATGCACTAATTTGTACACTGAAGATTTCTTCCTTAAAGGAAATGAAATGAACTAAAAAACAATCAAAATTATCTAATAAATTTGATTTTTTTTCTTTGAAAATATAAAAAAAGCTTAGAAATGATAGCTCATAAGATGTTAGTTAATTTTGTTGGTTGCCCATATTAAAATTTGGAGATCTCTATACAAAAAAAATTGGGAGATCTAATGGTGCATTATCTTCTGCAGAAGTTGCCTTGATTTTACATAAACATACTGAAACAAAGGTTATGATGCTATATTAATTTGAAATTTTCTTTTGTAGAGGTTGGAAACTTGACACTTCATGTCACTATCTTACGTGTACATTATGTTAGAAGGGAAGTTTGCAGACCTAATTCTAGAGATTATCGGTCCTTTTTTCCCAAATTCTCGTTGTTGTCCTTTGGGAGAACAATTTTTTTCATCTTTCAATACAATAAAAAATGGTTCTATTCATTTATCTTGTGCAGGGTCCTCTCTATAAAGTGTCTCATGGCATGACAGTTGGAAAGTCCAACTTGGGTGTAGATTGTAAAGGACGGGCTGTGGGCTTCCTCTACAACTCTATTGGCAAAGACTCGGTTCTTGTGATTGCATGGAGCAGTGGGCAGCTACAGATTGATGCCCTAGCAGATGAAGTGCAACCCCTGTGGAGTGTTGGTGCTTCTCCCCGTCTTCGTGTTGATTCTCACGGCCGTATAATGGGTATTGCTATGATTTGTGAATCTATATGGCAAGAGTCATCTACAGGAAAGCTTACCCTGCCACCACTTAACCAGGGAATATCAGACCCAATTTGGTTGGGAAATCCACCTCCTCTGCTAGGACTTGCCATTGTAGACCTGGCATTACCAAACACTGCATTAAATAATCCTTCCATTTTCGTATGCCCTGATCCAGTTGTTCCTGAGAGAATCTATTGCCTGCATGGTGGAGGGGTTGACGTAATAATTGTTCATTTTCTCCCATTCTCCAATCTTAATTCTGGAACAGATGAGTCTTCAAAGGCTCCTTCTGTGTATCCAATACTAGGTGGATTTGATGAAGGCAATTTTTCTGAATCACTTCTTTGTGGGTTTATTGCAATGGCAGATTCATTTGGTAATTCACGAGTTTTCGGGTTCACATCCTCATACGATTGTATTATGTTAGAGGTGAAAAGGTGGAATGAGCAGCCTCTACTTCCAGTGGACATCATGACTAGTTCTGATCTTTCTAATTCTGGCAATGGACATATTCCTGATATCATCAACAAAGAAGTTCTTGCTGGCCCAAAGCTTGTTTTAATTCCTGACTCATCTGCTTTACGTTCTTTGAGTGCTGAATCTATCAACGGTCGATCTGCCCTTCATCATTATACAAAGCTTTTCCACGAGCATTATGTGGAGTATGCTCACAAGGTAAAGCCATTATCTTTTGTTGCTATATGTTAAGTAAATTTCTCTACCCTTGTCGAACAGAAAGTTTGTCGAGCATAGGCTACGAGTTTTTGTGGTCCATTTTTTTATCCTATGACCTTTTCATTTTATCATAAAAATGAATGTTGAAGCGATTTATGGATATGTAACTGTTCTCACTTTGCATATTCATATCTACATGTATCTTACTCAACTTAAAGAACCATTCTGTAATTCATTCCTTTTATATGTTGATACTACAGTACTGACCCTGCAAAGAGGTCTTTGGTGTGTTTGGCACCACTGGTGGGAGAAGCTGTATGTGGAAAGATTCTCCTTCTACCTATCTCACTTCTGGTAGAAGCTTATAACATGTAGTAAATGCAAAAGCTGCTTAGAAGTGGTGCCAAACGCCTTCTAAATGCACACTTAGCATAAAAGCTTGATTTCTTTATTGGGTCTAGTGCAGTGATCTTACATTTTTGTGCTTAACTATTTTCTGCATATTTCTCTTGTGGTAGGTTTATTTTGAACTCAAACATCATGGAAATCACATCAAGGGCATCTTGGATGAACAGCATACTCGTTTATGGGATGCTAACCAGATGCTTTTAAATTTTGAAGCCAGACAATCTGCCTTAGGTGGTCGGGTAAATAATGCAATTCAAGGTTACATGCTTTTAGAACAGCGATTGCAGAGATTTAGAACCTTACCTGGAACAAGAAAGAAACCTCTATCAAAAGCAGAACATGAATTCAAGGCCCAGCTTGGTGAGTGAAGCACAACTTTGAATTCTTTGTGCTTATTAAATATTAAAATTTCTACGTCTTTTGTCATGTTTACCATGACCTAGCATTCAGTATCCATTTTTTGGATTCATTGCAGAGAGGTTGGCCGGGCGGGAACTGGATGCTTTGCATTCTTCAGTTGAAGCATTGAATGCAAGAATGAGAAGATACACAGAGTGTTCTGCAGGCACTTCACTGGCAACATCAACACAAATACAGGGCAAGAGTCAGGTGCCAGATGCTTATTTTATGGAACTGAAATCGTGCATAGAAAAGCTTTCGCTTGTGAACAATGAGAATACAAAGAAGGTGAAAGCAATTGAACATGCACTGAAGGACCAAGACAGAGTTGTGTGAGTATCATGGTGAGTGGTCTGGCAATGCCCCTCTAGCCTGATAGCAGAGTTGACGGGTATGCTGAGGCATCTCTTCCTAAAGGGGTGAACGTATTGCCGTGGCAAATCTGGGATGGAAGACTGTGGTAAGGTGTACATGTATACTAGATCATAAATCGTAACTATTGTTGGAATGGTTAGACTGATTACATTCCCGAAGATCACGGCCTTCACATGGTGTATGTCTTAAGCTAACCTAGTCATTGGTTGAATGATCACAATCCTAATTGAAATGTTGTTCGTGGTCCATCATCTATTGACTCGTTTAGTCGTTGGTGGTTTTCGAAGCTTCTGGGAGCCTGGATTGTTTCAGCGGCTTTATGCAACTAGTCTTGTGTGCTGCTCAAAGGTAATTTGAGCCATGCATATGGATTGTTTAACTGACGTTTGGCAACGATTACTTTTTACAGTTTATTAGAAGTAATTGTTTATAAAAAAAGAGTTGAAACAAATACATAAAAAAAGATTACTTAAAAGTGTTAGTTTGTTTTATGTTAAACACATCAAAAATGTTGACAAAAATTATAAGTAGCTTTTTAAAAAACATAAGAATCTTTTTTTATATGTTTTTTATAGTCTTTCTTGAAAATATAATATTAAACAAAGTGTCTCTCTTGTTGATCTCCTCTCTTCTTCTCTCTGTTTTCTCTTCTCAGCTCTCGTTGCTAAGAAGGCTGAGAAGTGCCTCCTGAAGGATGGCATTGCGTACTTCAACAACAACAACAAGAAGTCAAGAGTCGACCATTACATTCAAGGAAATCGAGAAAGAAGAGACTTTCTTGTTGAGTGGAATGACAAGTGGCTCCATGTTCGCGATGATCTCAGCATCGTTGAAGACCCTGACGACAAGTTGGTCCCCAAGTGCCCTTGCCTGCCTTAGTGCATTGTAGTGGTCGTGGTGTATCGTGTCGAAGCATCCGTCTGTGTAAACCTTAACTGACCCTTTCTTCTTCCTGTAGGATACTTAGGCTTTTTTAGAGAGTGGTGAATAGAGAATTTTTAAGTTTTTGTTCAATTTTAATTATTTTAAGCAAATTATAAAAAGGAGGAAGTAATCACACAATGAAGAAAAACAATAATAAAAAGTGCTCAACGATTTATAGTGGTTGGCCAACCTTGGCCTAGTCCATTCCTTAAGTTCCCCACTTGAGATTTTCTTTTTACTTAATATCAAAAGTTTACAAGTAATAATTACCTTACTTGTGCTACAACCGGTGATCCCTTCTCCCACCCAGAGAAGAAGTTAATGAAACTTGATTACAATAGTAGCTCTTACAAAACTCTTATGATCTCCCAACACTTGCCAAGCTTGATGCAATGAGAAAGGAAGCTTAAGATGGCTAGGGAGGTTACAAAAGATGGGATTTTAGGTCAAGATTTGCAACACTAGTAGTATGATAGCTGTGAATGTTTGTTGTGTCCTCTATGGTGTCATTAGACTAAGATTTATAATGTTAAGCTTAACTCTAAGTGTGTCTAACGATTAGAAAATCTTTTGCCAATTGACAAAAGATTCGGTACATCGAAATTCTTTGGTTGACCGAAATCTACAACGGTCGAGCAATTCGATATGTTGAATAAATTTGGTTGATTGAAAACTATTTTGGCACCGCCCGTTCAGACACAGTTCCTGTTAACCCTAATTTTATATTTTGGGGTATGCTGAAGAAATTCGGTATACCGTTTTATGACTCAGCTCAATAATTTCAATGTTTTTAAGGATATTCTATTAGGTGTTCCTATTTTTCTAGGATGATGACTTATGGTGAGAGATTATTACATTCCTAGAAATTACATCAAGAAAAGATAAAAATTACATCAATTTATGTAATACAATGTGAATGATAATTTTTCCCCTCGAGTCCTTTCGCCTTTCTTCATTTCTTCTAGTTCTTTTCTAAGGAGTTTGCCTTGTGCCTTGTGCCTTGTATGCCTTGTCTTATTTCTTCATGTCTATCCTTGAGATCATTCTTACACGATTGAATATATTTATAGAGTCCATATTATTATCATCAAAATAAATAAATAATATCAGTTTTCAACAATCTCCTTCTTTTTGATAATGACAAAATTGTAAATATTTTTTAATTCTTCTCCCTCTATCAATAGCAATAGTAACCTTTTTCAATTTCTCCTCCTATCAACAGTAACCCCTTTTTAATATATGTTAATACGTGTATGCTAATATTTGTTTCTCTCTTTTTGTCATAAGCAAAAATACATGTGAAGATAAGAAACCATATGTAAGATTGCATTTCACCAGTAACTTAAGCCATATTTGAGATCAATTATAAAGTGTAGTTACAATCAAGTAGTTCAAAATTTCATTCCATATAAGACTAGTGCATAGCTCATAAGCGGTTCATACATAATCAGAAACATGAAAAACAGGAGGAAATAGGAGTAGATCAATTTTCCGATGGAGGCGGAGGATGTTGGAGTTTGATGAACTCCTGATGATATTCTTTTAATTTTTCATGGACTTGCTCCTAACGATTGTATAAGTCAATGGCATGGTCATCGAGCCATGAGGAAAGCGAGTCGACATCATATGAAAGTTGTTGAATTTTGTTGCTTGATGGCTGGTGTGCTTCCTTGATTTTATCAAAGCACCGATTGATGTGCTCTTGAAGAGATGAGAAGAGGGAGGAGATGTGTTCTTTAATCCCTTCTTCTTCTTCGTCTGAGGTATCAGGAGTAGGAACTCGAGAAGAGGCAGGCTGAACACCTTTGGAGGCTTTGGACTTATCGAGAGCTTGTTCTATTTTAGCAATGGTCATAGTTCCTAAAGGATTGATTTTGACTACTAGGAAGGGTTGACTGCGTAGTGGAATGTCACAATGTTGGAAAAGGTAAGTGAGAGGTGGTCCATAGAAGAGTTTAGTTTTTACATGGGTAATGAAATGGGTGAATATTCTAGCCCAATTTACCTTAATCTTTTTGGTTATTGCATAGACGGCTTTGCAAGTCAATCACTAAGTTCGTCATTATGGTTCTTCTTTTGGACAATGTTTGCAACCATTATATATGCAATGATCCTAGCTTCTTTGGTTAACTGATTGATTTTTTGGGTTTAAATGTTGATTTCTTTTTTGTGGATATGGTTTTATTGATATCGGCATAAGACCAACCTAATTCATATATGGAGGTGGTGATGTCAATTCCACTGAAGGGAATTTTAAAAAGTTGACCGATTAATTGTTCATTAAATGTATTATCATGGCTAAGAAGATAGGAGGTGTATGTGTCATGGCTCATGGTGAGATTTACATAAAACATGAAAACTAAGTGTGGGTAATATCTATTGTCACTAATGGATGCTAGGAAAGGAATAAGGCTTTGGAAAGCAAAGAGATGTTCTATGTTCCCAAGATCATAGAAAATCACCTTTCTTCCGATGAGAACTTTTTAATTTGCAAAGCGTTCACGATGAATACATTGAGCTTCGTCATTGATGAAGTCGAAAGCCTAATTTGGAGCTTCCTTAGATGGGGAACTGACATCCTTCGTGGCCTTCCGTTTGGGGCTGGCAGTGCAGATTTTCTTGGGCACCATGTGAGAGGAAGGAGGGGGATAGGTGAGCACAAGTGTGAGAGGAAGAAGAGGGATACAATTTTCTTGACGATCGGAAGTCTGGAGCCAAGGTCGGAAGAGGAGGAGAGTCGTTCGGGCAGTCGAAGGATGAGAAACGAGTCGAAACCCTAGGTTTGGTATAAATAGATCGACGGAAACAGCATTCTGAAAAATTATCAATAGGCCATTTTTTCACGAAACTGGCACAAAACGGTATACTGGAAAATATCGGTAGACCGAATCAGGGAAAAACGGTAGATTTAAGAACAAATCGGTAGTCCGAAAAATAAATTTATAATTTTTGAATAGGAGTTTTCGATAGACCGGTAAATATCGATAGACCGAAACAAGAGAAAATGGTCGATTAGAGGCAAAAACGGTAGACTAGAAGAAATAAGTGGCTATAGAGGATTTCGGTAGGCCATAGAAAATCGGTTTACCGAATCAGGAAAAAATGATAGATTAAAGAGAGAAACGGTAGTCCAAAAATGTAAGCTAGCATTTTTGGGATAGGGGATTTCGATAGACCAGAACAAATCGATAGACCGAATTAGGGTTCAACTGATAAAACTGACAGGATATCGGTAGACCAAACTTTTTCGGTGTACCGAAACAGGAATTTTCTGTCACCCGAGATATAATCGGAAGATCATTAAATAGATCTCAGAGAAATTCGATGTTCCGATAAAAATTGGTAAACCAATACAGAGAAATTCGGCATACCGAACTTTTTTGGTGTACCAAAAATATTATTTTAACAATGATTTATATTATATCTGATAGTTTACAAATACCTAAATCTCTTCTAATCTTAATAAATTGTTGTTCATCAAGAGGTTTTGTAAAAATGTTTGCCATTTGCTCCTTTGTTGGAATAAATTGTAATTTAATATCAATTTTAAGAGCATGGTCTCTTAAAAAATGATGTCTTACTTCTATGTGTTTAGTCCTATAATGTTGAACTAGAATTTGAATAAATTAATTGCACTTATATTATCACAAAAAATTGAAGTTGTAGATAATGTTATACCATAGTCTTTTAGAGTTTGTTTCATTCATAAAATTTGGACACAACAACAATCAGTTGCAATGTATTCAACCTCCGTTGTTGAAAGTGCAATACTATTTTGTTTTTCACTAAACTATGAAACTAAGGAGTGTCTTATAAATTGGCAAGTGCCACTAGTACTTTTTCTATCTGTTTTACATCTAGCATAATCAACATCACTATATCCTAGTAGTTTTAAGCTAGAGTTTCTGGGATAATATAATCCATAATCAATTGATCCTTGTAGATATCTTAGGATCCTTTTAATAGCCTTCAAGTGTAATTCTATAGGTGAAGCTTGAAATCTTGCACACAGGCATACATTAAACATTATGTCTGGTCGACTAGCTGTTAAGTATAAAAGAGATCTAATCATTCTTCTATATAGTTTTTGATCTACTTTTTGACCATTCTCATCTTTTTCCAACTTAATGGAGGTGCTTAAGGTGTCATAGCTATTTTACTACGATCCATTCCAAATTTCTTTAATAATTCCTTAGTGTATTTTTCTTGGTTTATAAATATTCCTTCTTTATTTTGTTTTATCTGTAAACTTAGAAAGAAAGTCAATTCTCCCATCATACTCATTTCAAATTCTTTTTGCATAATCATTGAAAAGTCTTTGCATAGATTTTCATTTGTCGATCTAAAAATGTTATCATCAACATATACTTGGATAATTAAAATGTCATTATCTAACTTCTTTATGAACAAGGTAGAGTCAATAGCACCAATCGAAAAATCTTGATCAAGTAAGAATTCCCTTAATTTTTCATACCAAGCCCTAGGTGCTTGCTTTAGTTTATATAATGCTTTGTTTAATTTGTAAACATGATTCGGATAAAATTCATCTTCACAATTAGGAGGTTGTTTGATATATACTTCTTCTTGAATAATTCCATTTAGAAAAGCACTTTTTACATCCATTTGAAAGAGTTTAAATCCTAGTTGACTAGCATATGCTGATAACATTCTAATCTAGCTACAAGAGCATAGGTTTTATCGAAATCGATGTCTTCCTCCTGATTATAACTTTGAGCTACTAGCCTAGCGTTATTTCTAACTACATTCCCAGATTCATGTATTTTGTTTCTAAAAATTCATTTTGTTCTAATGACTCGTTGTTTTTCAGGTTTTGGAACCAAATTCCATACATTATTTCTTTTAAATTGATTTAGTGCTTCATGTATTGCATTTACCCAATATTCATCATCACAAGCTTCAGTTACATTTTTAGACTCTATAGATGAAACAAAAGCATAAGTGCCACATTCATTTTCAAGTTTAGATCTAGTCATAATCCCCTTGGAGACCTCACCAATGACGAGTTCTTTAAGGTGACTAGGCATATATTGCCATGATTTAGGCTTTTCTTTAGATTCTTCTGTAGTTTGATTTGTTTGATCGTTATTTGTGTTAATATAATTGAATTCAAGTTCTTCTTCTACATTAATTATTTTAGTTGGATTTTCATCAAAATCTACATACATGGATTCTTCTATAGTTAATGTTCTTTTATTATAAATTCTATATGCCATACTTCTTGTAGAGTATCCTACAAGAATACTTTCATCAGATTTTAAGTTAAATTTATCCAAGTTATCTTTAGTATTAAGAATAAAACATTTGCAATCAAAAACCTTGAAATAAGAAATTCTTGGAACTTTTTCAAACCACAACTCAAAAGGAGTTTTGTTTAAAATGGGTCTTAGAGAGATGCGATTTAAAATGTAACAAGCGGTGTTTACAACTTCAACCTAAAAGTGCTTTGGTAAATTATTTTCACAAAACATGGTCCTTGCCATTTCTTGTGAAGTTCTATTTTTTCTCTTAACTACTCCACTTTGTGAAGGAGCTTTAGGAAACGAAAAATCATGTATAAAATCATTTTCTTCACAAAATTTTTCAAAATTTTCATTTTCAAATTCTCTACCATGATCACTTCTAATTCTAATTATTTTCAATACTTTTTTATTTTGTATTTTCTTACAAAATTTTCGAAATTCAAAAAATACATCATTTTTGTTTGTTAAAAATAAAGTCCAAGTGAATCTTGAAAAATCATCTACTAATACAAATGCATATCTTTTTCCATCAAAAATTAATATCCTACTAGGGCCAAATAAATCCATGTGAATGAGTTCAAGTGGTTTAGTAGTGAAAATGCAATCTTTTGCCTTAATTGAGGTTTTAAATTGTTTTCCAAATTGACAAGCATCACATAGTTTGTCTTTTTAAAAATCTAATTTTGGTAGAACAACAACACTTTCATTTTTAGAAATTTTGGATAATTGACTCATACTAGCATTACTAAGTCGTCTATGCCAAAGTCATTTATCATCATCTGTAGATGCAAGACATAACTTAGATTCATTGGATTCATTTATTTTATATACATTGTTTTTCCTAAATCCGACAAATAATACTTTACTAGTAGTAGAATCAATGATGAGACATTCCTTTTTGTCAAAGATAACTTTATATCCTTTATCACATAATTGGCTAATACTTAGGAGATTGTATTTTAATCCATCTACAAACAAGACATTTTCAACCGAAGGGTTATCTGAATTACCGACATGGCCGATTCCGACAATTTTCCCTTTTACATTGTCTCTAAAAGTTACCAATCCTTCTGTTAGAAATATTAACATTAATTTTGATGATTATTCATTTGTGCTTATTTTCATAAATATTATAATGTGAAAAAGATTTAGAGTGTCTTAGCATGAATTCAAAAATACATATTGGCATCAAGAGCGATGGACTATTCCAGCAAATATCAAAGTATTAATCAGAA
>JAMKQA010013574.1:0-39493 GCA_024699735.1 Posidonia australis
AAAGAGCATGAGGTTTTGAAAGAAAAGAAAAGAAAGTTTGAAATGCCATTGTTTTCCATGTTTTCTGATTAAACATGTGGTTTTGGAAATGATTTATCGTTTAGAAATGGTTTTCTTTGGCTTTTAGCGCTGTTTTTGGGGTGCGTACTGGGTGACATTCCTGTCAATCACGCGTGCGTTTTCCTGTCCCCTTGTTTCAGGTGCTAAGGTGTAGGAGCAGTTCTAGTCTGGTGCATCTTTTCGAGCCACGTTTGCCACACATAGGTCTAGGTGTTTAGCTTTAATTTAATTGATTTAGCTATTTATTTTCTTTAGCTGTACTTGGGTAGTTCCTATACTGTTGTGTAGCACTTGGGGTGTTACACCATCTAATACCATCAAGGATATTAAATTCTTACCTAACTCTAGAACATGTCGAACATTGGTCAATTTTCTCACCATACAATCATGCGTTTTAATCTGAATGGTACCACTATCAATCATTCTACAAATGGCATTATTGACCATAGAAACGTTACTACCTTCAATCTTCTCATAGGTTGAAGACCATTCTCTATTCAGACACATGTGATGTGAAGTACCAGAATCCAATATCTAATTGCTAGTTGGATACTGAACATTAGAAGTGGTAAAGGCAATGTCTAGTTCTGATGAAGAATCATCCTGTGCTACAAAAGCAACTGGCACCTTTGATTTCTTCTTGGAATAATCAACTTTCCAATGGCCTAGTTCTTTACAATAGTTGCATATGTCACTCGGATTCGGATGTCTACCTTCAGACTTTGACCTTTTTTTGCCTTTCTTGTCGTTCTTCTCAGAACGTCTACAACATTTGTCAAAACTTAGCACCACAAGTCCTAAAGCTAAACTATCAGCACCACTACTTGATGCCATCTGATGGAGTTCTCATGTATGTAAACTAGATCTGACCTCTTCTAGAGAAACCATATCCTTTCTGATAATGAAGGATTGAACAAAATTCTCATAAAAGTGAGGAAGAGAAACTAATCAAAGTAGGGTAGTATCTTTGTCCTCTATCTTGACATTGATGTTTCTCAATTCCATTAATAGAGTATTCAATTGATTTAGATGGTCTTTCAGAGATGTACCTTCTTTCATGCGAAGGACAAATAAGCATTGCTTCGGAAGTAACTTGTTGGTTAAAGATTTCGTCATATATAGACTTTCAAGCTTCAACTAGAGACCGATCGTAGTTTCTTCATCTGCAACCTCAATGATGACTTCGTCAACAAAATAGAGCAAGATTGTGAAGTACGCCTTCTCCTCTTACATGGCCAACTCTGTTTCATCAATCCCAGTAGGCTTCGTCTTCAATAGTGGTAACCATATGCCTTGTTACTTTAATAGAACTCGCATCTTGATTTGTCAAAGACTTAAAATGTTCTTTTCCCGCGAACTTCTCGATCTTCACGTTGTGTGACAACATTTTCTCTCGTACAGATGAACCCGAAAACTTTGATACTAGTTTATTGCGGAAACCTAAGACAAACACAGATCGAGAAAAGAAGGAGAAATAAACAATCACACACACATAGAGAAAAGAGAGAAACGATTTACATGGTTCATCACAAAGGACTATGTCCACTGGTGATAGCAAGGAGAAAACTTCACTATTCTTCAAGATGTTACAAGAGAGAGGGTAGAGAGACCAAAGGAACAACTGTCACCTGTCCCATAGAATTTACAACCGAAGGAACTCTCTCAGAAAACCCTAAAATAGGTTAAATATATAAACAAATTGCCGTAGTGGACGTCCGTTAAATCGTCACAAAAGTTTCGCTACACCTGAAGAATTGGCAGACGTCCGAAGCATATGTCTACTTAAGCATTGTCCAACCCAAAGGCTTAGCAAACGTTCAAAATGGACGTCCACTCGAAACTGAAGTCGAATTCTTTCCTTTTGACAGAGTAACAGTCGTCCGCCTAAGGTTTTGAGGCTCAATAAACCTTAGATTCAAAGCATATTTAACAGAAGAGAGGAAAGCATGATAACGAGTGAGAGGGAGGGATGAAAGTACTATACTGAAAGCATAGCGGTGGTGGCCGATGACGTCTTTTTTTAAGTAATAATAATGATAGATGGGAGGAGGAAGAAACCTCCTAACTATTATAACTATAATTATAACTATAATACACACACACACATGTATATATATATTAGCTCTAACCTAGTAGCAAAGGCTCAGACACTGTAGCTTTCGATCTTAAACACGAATCACCATCCAAAATCAACACCAATTGACGAGTTGTAGAAATTGGGCTTGACTTAAACAAATAGGATCTTAATGTAATTCATTATTATAACGCCCCGATCCCGGACACGCTACTAAAACACAGTATCAAGCATAATTACACTAATTACAGAAACATCAAATAACTGTAACTAAGGTTCACCTTCAGGATCACAATGTGCGGCTAGAAGCTCCAACTCCTGCACCAAAACCCGGCTGCACGCGGTCTGCATCCGAAAACCAAAATAGCACGCATGAATGACATCTAAGTCACCGAGTGCGCGCCCTAAAACATACAAACCTCAAAACCTTGGCAAAACCATAAATCTCTTTTTTTTTTTTTTTTGAAAATCAGCCTTTCTTTATCAAACAATCACTTGTAAATTCAATCCCAATCCATGCTTTTTCAAAAGCCACGTTTCCTTTTCTTTTCTCAAAATATTTGGAAATTCATTCCAAAACTATTTTTTCTTACAAAACATTCCTTTACATTTCTTTCAAAAACCTTTTGGAATTCATTTTTTTCCAAAACATTTCCATTTCTAATATTTGGGATTTCTTCCCAAAATACACTTTCAAATTCACATTTCTAACCACATCCAGCCTAAAACACAATGCCCCATTGGGCTCAAAATCAAATCATAAACATTGACTGGCAACTGGTTAAAACATTATCATTCCTTTTCAAGATTTTAGTACCATTTCATCAGTCCAATCCTGACCAAATCACATTTCACTTTCTTTATTCATTTCCACTTTTCTTTACTGTTGTTACCTTGATCAAGGGTAACCAGACACACAAGCAGTAGGCGAGGACATCCTTCCCCTACCTTCCCGCACTGCCGCAATGAGATTCCCCATGCGGGATGTCACCGCCCCGGCCAACCGACCTCAATTTCAATTTCATAAGTGCACAGGGATACGTCTCTGTCTCACACCCCAGTCGGTGACCCAAACAACTAGGTCCAATGACCTAGGCTCAGCTTACACCGTCGGTGACCCGAACAACTAAGCTCAAAAGCCCAGGTTCAGCCTACACTGTTACGAGCTCGGTGACCCGAACAACTAGGTACAACGACCTAGGCTCAGCCTACACTGCTACGAGTTCGGTGACCCGAACAACTAGGTACAACGACCTAGGCTCAGCCTACACCGTCAGTGACCCAAACAACTAGGCTCAAAAGCCCAAGCTCAGCCTACACCGCTACGAGCTCGGCAACCACATTATCAGTGTTTCATTTCAAAACCATTTTTCATTTCAATCCATTCTTCTCGTTGCAGGACTCTATTTCCTTGCAACACTTGACCCTCCACTGGGGGCCCAACTCAAGTCATCAAAACTACATTTAAAACCATAAATTAGGTCTTAAGCCCAAAAACCACATAAAATCATTTTTTTTCTTTTTCTTTTTCATTTATAGGGGTAAAACCCAAAACCACACCCCAAATCCATTTGTTTGGGGTTTCACATGCCTCCATATTGTTACACAGGGCAAACATCATTCATATAAACCCACCATACCATTAAAACCACTTAACATTCATAAAATTCCACATTTTCACATTCCAAATTTAGAGCAAAAACGGCATACCGAATTTTCAATTTGGAATACCGAAATTTTCTGTTTCGGTATACCAAAAATTTTCGGTATGCCGAAACCCCCTGTTTCGGTCGATCGTGAAATTTCGGTCTACCGAAACCCTGGGTTCTGGTTTAATCTGCTAGGATTTCGGCATACCGAATTTCTCGCAGATAGGGCACACCCCTGTTCCACAGCGGCGGAAATCACCCAAGGTGGGAGTCCCGATTGGACAACCAACCATGCCTCATAAATTTCCATAAAATCATGGGATGTAAACCCTTAAGTCTACTTCAAAACCCGTCAAACCATTCATGATTCCATCAACCACACAAGAAGATATAAATTTGCAAAGGAAACATGCTCAGAGTGAAACCTTAAAACCTTTAAGGCATATCTCCTCAAAACTCACAAAATTCACACAATCTAGCATGATCCCTACACATTCATATCATTTAACTCATTTCCATCATTCATACTATTTTTCTACAATTTTTCATGCATTTCCCTCGATTTTTTTCATACTTGAGGCATAATCAGTAGGAAACATGTAAACGAGGTAGAGACAGGGCCGCATACATCCGATGGCGCCCCGATAATCCTTCCCGCACTTCGGCGAGTCTCCTTGCACCCCGGCGAAGTCTCTCCCGCCGGCAGACCACACAGACAACCACCACCTCTTCCTCGGTTGCGCGCACATCGTTCTTCTTCTCCCTCTTTCTCCTCGCGTCACAGCTCACCTTCGTCCACTCGCCTCCGCCTCTCTTATCCCTGCCTCCTCCCGCATCACGCCAACCACCCATCGTGTCAGAGGTGACAATGAGGCACGAGTCGTTGGGTGGTGGTGGCACGGGCTGGTGGAGGGTGGAGGGTGAAGGGGAAGAAGACAGGTGTGTGGTGAGCTCGTGAGTGAGAGAAGGAGAAAAAGGAAGAACGAAAAGAAGAAAGAACAACACGCAAACTGAAACGATTCTGCATCCTCAAATTGGACTCCACATTGGTCCTAAATCACAAGTAACTGCACAGAAAGCCAACCACAAGCTCACACAAGCAAGAAACAACAGATTATCCATTAATAAATCATTTATACAATATTACAAATAATTACATGGTTTACAATAAAAATGGATAATCAAGTCCAAATGTTACAATTATAGTTGGCCTGGCAACTATGATCGTTGTGGCTAAAAAGGTAAGAGAGTAAGAGACATGCAATAGACTGATGACAACGTTTCAAGATTGGTGCCTCTTCCAAGCAAGTGATGTTGGTTTTCATCACGTCTACGTACATCAATGACAGTAATCTTCATCACCTTGCAGTGCAGAATGAATCTGACGAACGAACAATAGTTAGTTATACCAACGTATATAAAGGAAAAATGCATCGTTGTTCTATCAAAAATCTCTGTTGAAACCAATGAGCTCAACCAATCAAATGCAACGGGAACCTACCACTTGGACATCCATCAGCATCAATTTTGAAATCAACCTTTCCTAGCCAATGAGGTCATTTTCCAATCATTCTTATGCATTACGACAATCAGAATGGTTTTCTAGGACACACATGAAGTGAAATCAACCTTTCCTAGCCATCCAAATTGTTTGAAACAGTCGAAACGGCCTTTTAAGGCATTTTTCCAACCGTCGATGGTCGGATTTGGTTCGTTGTGGCCAAAAATGGTCATGACTGTCTTTTCCAAGCACTCGTCCTAGGTTACAGCACCATCGCCATCCTTTCTTCTTCTCTTTTTTGAAACCCATTAGAATTTCTAGGTTTAATGGGTAAATGAATCCAAGGCATATTCATTTACCCGATCTGTCGATTTATTGTTTTATTATTATTTATTCTTTAATAATTACATATAAGTCCTTGCATTTTTATTTTCTAACGTGTAAGTTTTATTTTAATCAGAAAACTTTATAAAGTCATTTGATTTAATGAAAACTCCACAGAAATCTATTGTTTCTCTTTAAGTTTTGAGTTTTCTTGTTATTACACTCAAGTTTTCTATTATTGTGGAAAATTCTATAAGTTTCTAAAATATTTATTTGATTCCTGAAGTTTAAATATTTGTTCCAAAATGTAATTTTACATGAATAGAATATAGTTTATGTTAGAATAAACTACTATAGTTTATTTTAATTACATTTCAATCCATATTTCCATGCTTTAATGATTAAATATTTTAGAAAGCATGTTTATGGGTGATTTAAACTAAAAAATTGGATTTAATTATCTGAATATTTTATCCATATGGTCTTTACATATTTTGAATAGATAGATAATTATTTTGTATATTACATCTAAAGACAAATTAGACCTATGTATAATATTTTTATATTTTATTTATTTATGCTACTAGGGAACATGCCTTAGTTATTTTAACATGTCATAAAATTATTTTAGCATGATTAAAGTGCTTTTACATATATTTGTCTGATTTTTAGGTTTCCCGAATACTACGTAATTTTTACTTTTAATTTGGATGATTTGGAATCTTGTCTACATAACACTATGTAAGAAAAATTGATTATATTAATTACATAAGTTTATATTTAAATCTAATAAGGATTGTTCGAACTTACATTTAAACGAATAAGATTAATATTCTGTAGAAATTAGAGAGGAGCTCAAGGTCAACGGGATGAAGGAGTTGAACCGAAAATTAAACTTACAGTAGCATGCATATATCCGAAAATGCAAGGAACTTGGAGTGGCTCCTAGTAATCAATTCCGTCACTGCCATCATTTTCCATCTTTTTCTCAACAATTACGAGTATGTTACCTTTCTTGCATTAGAAAAAAAAAAACAATGGTAAACATCTCATATCACATTACCCAATCGAAAAAGGAAATGGACGTGGATAGAGACAGGACAAAGACATTCATGGGAATGGAGGGAGAGGAAAGCAAGTAAAGACTAACGATGATGATGGGAGAAGACTACACAAAATTGGTGACCATTATTTATTATAACAAGACATTCCATTCACCCCAACAAAAAATGCTAATGAATGTGATGTTGCAACAATAAAAAGGCAATCTTAAGCATGCAATGGGTTGAGTAGTTTATGTAGGTTGGATTGGATGTGTAACTTTGCAATCTAAAATCAAAACCATTAGCTAGTAGGGTGTATTATTTATTTATGACTCACTTTACAGTAATCTAAATATCGTTTACTTTGTTGAAATACAAGAGGGTGTCATATTCTACATATATAGTGTTTAACGTATGTAGAATTTGTGCATACATAATAAATGATTCGTTGACTCTCTCTTCTTTCTTTCACCGTAAAAAATAAATAAAAAACTACTAACAAAAGATTGCCTTGCTTTATCTTAGAGATTACCTTACATTAGACTTTGATTTTATTTGCTTTTGTATTTATTGGTGAACGATATCATGTTGAAGTTGACACGATTATCGCTACGTGCATGATAGGAGAGCGGCTGCTGGAAAGTAATATAAATTAATGTAATGGGAGAATGGTGACTCCTCTTCTTTCCCCACCCTTTTTTATTTCTTTTTGTTTTTTTTTTTTTGTCAACGACAGACTATATTTATAATTCCTAAAGGCAAAAAACTCCCTGGTAGATCAAAATAAAACATAATTGTTGTTGAAAAGTATGTCGCAACTGGAATACATATAGACTAAAAATTATATCAGCCAACACAGACCATCAAATAAGAAGTAGTGTTTGCAAAAATTGTCAATGATCAAAAGACTAACAAGAAGTTAATCAATAATCGGATGATCAACCCTTGGGGCAGAGCCAGGCTGGGGTGAGTCGACAGTCCTACTAGAGAATAGGCCAGTGGTCGTAGGATCAGTGTCACAAGACTGCTGGAAAGAGGTGATGGAGCAGAGAGCTTCTGTTTTGTCAAAACCTGTAGCCAAAGCATCTATCCAACCATGAATAAGAGAAGAGATGTCATGTATACATAATTTAGGGTCATTGAAATGCCCTCTAAAAATACAGTTATTCCTTTCCTTCCAAATAATCCAGAACTTGACTTGAATCAAAGTACTGCAGCCAGTATTAGACAAATCCAGTTTGAATGGCAGAGGAACTGTAAACAAATCAACAATGGAAAATATAGCAGGGTAAAGAGTTCCCTGAATGAATGCGTGCCAAATGAAAATAACAAAAGGACAATGTATGAATAAGTGTGTGACTGTTTCTAGATGTGCGTTGCAAAAGATGCACAAATCAGGGCCAGCCCAACCCCTTTTGCCAAGATTGGTCTTAGTCAAGATTTTGTCATGTAGTACCAACCAAGAGAAGGTTTTTATTTTGACAGGAGCCTTACTGCACCAGATTGCTCCATAGTACTAAAAGCGAAGGCCTCCATCATTAAGAAAGTTATAACATGATTTCACTGAAAAAATTTTGTTTGAAGAATTCCATTGTAAAATGTCATCCTGAGGAAGTAAGGTAAGGTTAGATAGAATATCTGCCAGAAGATCAACCTGGTCTTGGATGAATCCAGTGTTGGCTAGGGTCAATGGGACAGCAAATAGGCTGTCAAATTCTACCCTAAAAATCTCAATTGTTTTAGCAAGTGAGGCTTTTTTGTATGTGGTCAATGGAAAAAGATCTGGGAGATAGTGTTTAAGTTTTACCCCATTCCACCATTTGCTTTCCCAGAAAATAGTGTTGGAACCATTCTGAACCAGACCAAGTTAAAGCATGCTTTCAATTCCTGTCATAATGGAGAATATCTACCTCAGGATGAATTTAGAATAGCCCCTAGCCAATTTCTTGAGAAATACTTTGCTTTTATTATTTCTTTCCATTTCAGAGAACAATAATTGGAGAATAGCTGCCAAAGTAGCTTGGATTTGAGAGCCAGATTAAAATTTTTGATGTTGATAATTCTCCCGCCATTTTGTTGTTTAGATCTACAAAGCAGACCCCAACCGGCCAGATGACCAAAAGAGGAAGTGGAAGCATTAGGTTTCCAAAGAAATCTGGATCTAAGTTTGCCAATGGCATCCTCAGCCCTTTTAGGGAGATGTAGAACGGATAGAAAGTAGGTGGGGATGGCTGAAAGGACAGAGTTAACCAAAGTTAATCTTCCACCAAGAGATAGATGTTTTGCCTTCCAAAGAGATAATTTTTTAGAAATTTTGTCAATCACTGGAGTCCAGTCATTGAAGGTGACTTTCCTAAAGTGTAAGGGAAGTCCTAGTTAAGTTATAGGCAGAAAAGAAGTGTTGCAGCCAAGTATTTGAGCTGATCTTTTGATTAATTCATTTGATACACCTATTCCAGTGAGGGAAGACTTGTGGAAGTTAATTTTCAAGCCAGAGCAATACTGGAAACAACACAGAATTCTCTTAATATTAATTATGTTTTCCTCACTTGCAGTCAGAAAAAGGATGGTGTCATCAGCATACTGAATGTTCACTATATTGGGACCCCATTTGAATTCCTGTTATCAACCTAGAGTCTACAGCAAGAGAGAGCATTCTATTGAGAATGTGTGTAATAATGATGAATAAGAGAGGTGACAATGGATCACCTTGCCTCAAACCATTAGTAGATGGGAAAAAACCTTTAGGGGAGCCATTGAGTAAAATGGAAAACCTAGCATGTGTAATACACATCTTTATCCAATAAATCCATGTGTTGCCACAGCCTAAGCCAGCAAGAGAATCCAGTAAGAAGTTCCAATTGACATTCTCAAAAGCCTTCTCAAAATCTAATTTTAAGAGATACTCAGGAATACCTGTCAACTTCATGAAGTGTAAAGTTTCTAGGACTACCAAAAAGCAGTCCCCTATAAATCTCCCAGGAATAAAAGACATTGAGAATTATCAATGAGGTTATCTAGAACAGGGGAGAGCCTGGAAGCCAATGTTTTTGTGATGATTTTATATAAACTGTTTACTAGATTAATAGGTCTAAAGTCTTTAATGCATTGAGCCCCTTCCAGCTTAGGAATTAAGACAATAAAAGTTTGGTTGATAGGTTGCAGAAAATCTATATCTGTGGTAGAATTCATGTAATTAAAAATTTCAAGGATGTCTAACTTGAGGATTTCCCAGAATTGTTGGAAGAAGAATATTGGGAAGTCATCAGGTCCAGGGGCCTTGTCTCTAGGTAAAAGCCTGAGGTTGTTATGTATTTCCTCCAAGGTAAAAGTCTGTTTCAAATCCAAGGGCTTCTGAATTTCGTTTGGAATTAAAGTATCCCAATTCAGGGAAGGGTAGGTCATGATAGGTTTATTAAATTGTCTAATGAAATAGCCTTCAAGTTCCTTGGAGATTATGGCAGGGTAAAAGGTTATTGAGTCCCCTATCTTCAAAGAATGGATGGCATTGATTCTTCTTCTGCTTTGGACCATGTTGTAAAAGAAAGGGGTATTTGAGTCTCCTTCTTTAAGCCATTGAATTCTTGACTTTTGTTTCCAGCATTCTTCTTGCTCTTGGAGTAAGGAGGAATGTTCAGCTTGGAGATTTCTTTTCTCAAGCAAAGTTGTATAGTGTAACTGTTGAGACTCAGCTAGTGAGTCAATATGGGCAATTTTAGATTCAATAGAAAGAAGTCGTAGACATCTAACCTTTCTCACTAGCCTAATCTAATCAATGATCAGTTTCTTTAGCTGTTTAAGCCTGTATGCAAATCTAGTTACAGGGGAGAGAGAGGTGCAAATGTTGATGGATCTGGACCAAGAGGATTCAATGTGAGTGCTAAAACCCTCAAAGTGAAGCCAGGATTTGTAAAATTGAAATGAGGTGGGACCCCAATCTGGTGGGATAGTATTGAGAGAGATGGATATATGGTCAGATACGACCCTAGCCAGACCTAAGCAGAAGGAGTTGGGATAATGTTTTGCTCAGTCACTGGATACAAGGAATCTATCCAATTTAACCATGGAGGGGGGAACTTGCATGTTGGACCAAGTGAATTTAGAGTTATTAGGAGAAAAGTCCACCATAAAATGCTTATCAATGAAGGCATTAAAGTGTCTCATGTCAGTGATGATGTTGTGCCTAGAAGAATGTTCATGTGAGAATCTAGTGAAATTAAAATCCCCACCAATGACCCTGTTAGAGTTCACTTTTGAGCTTAAAGAATCTAATTCCTCAAGGAATGCATTTTTCAGAGTTGGATTACAAGGCCCATATACCCCTGTAAGCCACCAATCAAGGCCATCAACCAAAGATGTGAAATTGAGGGAGAGGCAATAAGTGGTGGGGATAGAGTTCAACAATGTTAGAAATCTGTCATTCCACCCAATGAGGAGACCCCTAAAGGCCCCCGATGGAGGGATAAAAGCCCACTGGTTTAATAAGCCTCCTCCTAACCATCAAAGAGTATAGTTAGTAAAAGTTGCTAATTTAGTCTCACTAATGATAATGATATTATACTTGTTAACCTTAACAAAGCTACTAATGGCACGTTTCTTTTGCCATTGGAACCCAAGCCCCTAATATTCTATGTTGAAATTATCATTAATTGGTAGGAGAGAGATAAAGAGAAGCGACATTCTCAGTTAAGTTATGATTTATGTTTAAATCAATGCGGGACAGTCCTTGCTCCGTTCTAACAGAGTTAAGAAAATGCTTAGCCTCTTTAGTGGATTGAAGGGAAATACCAATATTACCACAGAAGGTAATAAATTGATTATAAGAGTCCCAATTGAGAGTATCCTTCAGAAAGATATCAGAGCTATCCTCAGAGGCAGCTAAAGGAGAATCAGATAATACAGACCCAGAATGTGATGAGTCAGAATCTAGCATGTCATTTGAGGAAGTAGAAACAGTAAAAGTACTTGGGGGATGTATGGGGGTTGGTGGCTGGGTTTTTGAAACAACCTCAGAGGGGCCACTCAGGTCATCTTTCTCCAAACAATCAAAGACAGTCAAGACCTTCTTGAATTTGGCCATGGATAGATTGCGAGCCTTAATTTCTGCCGCCACAAACTTAGAAGTTTCATCACCGATACAGTGAGGCTCAGTTGATGGGGAGAGGGAGTGTGGGTGAGCTGGTAAGTCATGCTCAGCCTCCACAAATAGGTGTTGGAGTGGATAAAATGCCTGCAGAGATAGCAGAGGGGCAGAAAGCAGGGCTGATGGGTCTCTTCTAGACGTTTTTGCATCCCCTAGAGGTCTTGTTTCCTTTGCCACCTCTCCAACCCCTGTTTGTCTTAAAAGATTTGCGGTTAGGGTGAAGACTCATGGAGCCAGAGGCAGAGGGAGAAGAGGTTGTAGGCCAGGCAGGGAAGGGACCCGTGGGAGCAAGGGAGGATGTAGGGATAGGGGCACATAGGTCCCAGCTTCTCCGGTATTTGATAAGGTAAACATGATTGCCAAAAGCAAAAAAACGACAGTTGGGGATTTCCTTGCCAAGGTGAATCTTTACTTTAAGTCTAGAGTAGCCCAGGAACTTAGTCGAATCCACGAAGAGGTCTACTTCCAATAGCTCAGCAAAACCAAAGATCATGTGATGGAAGACATCAATGTTTCAAAGGTGATGCGGAATACTCTCAAGACGGAGCCATACCCCTTCTTCCTTCAAAGTTAGAACTGCGCTGAAGTTCGGGGACCAGGGTATAAAGGAAGTAGAGATCGTTTGCAGAGATGCTCCAAATTGGTTAAGATAGTCATTTCTTATCGTGGAAGAGGGGAATACTAAGAAGTACTTTCCAGGAGAGAATAACTACACCTCCACCTCGGAGGAGCAGGGCCAGAAGGTCCTGATATGGTCTACTAAAGTTTGTTTAGTAAGTTATGGAGAGTGGGATGTAACAATGGCTCTTCGCAAAAGTACCATAAGGTGGTCACAAACCGCCGCAGAGGGAGGCAACATGGTCGGAAAATGCAGTGATAGACCAGCCATGTCAGGGGGCCCAGAGGAGGTGGCATGACGTGCCTGGACAAATTTACAGATAGCCACGGAATGATCAGAAGACTTGCATCTAAAACAAAGCCCTGCAAACTTGCATTTCTTGGCCTGATGGCCATGGAAGCCATAGGAGAAACATCTACCAGAAATACGATAGAAACGTACCAGTGGAGAGGCGGGCTTCTTCTTGGTAACTACCTGCCAGTCGCCCGAAGAGAGAGGAGAGGGAGTTGGGTAAGGTCTCGATTCCAACTCAGAGAAACTAGAAGAGCCAGTGATAAGGGGGTGAGTCGGGGAGGAAAGAGAAGAGAACCTATTGGAAAGGCAACTAGAGCATCTCGCAGAAGGGGAAGAGGCGGGAAACAGAAGGAAGTAATAATTGCAGTAGTCAGACCAAATCTCTGAACCAAGGATTTTAGCCGTATCGCACGTAACCCCATTGGCTGGAAAGAGAGTGTCCTTCGATAATAAAGAATGCGGAGGAGGGTTCGAAAAGTGGGAGAGAGGGATGCTGCAAGCATTAATGGCAGAGTCGGCATAGCCGTCCTAGGGATGACTGCGTGTACACGACAAAAGAGGGGTCATGTAATCAGCACCGGGGTTGAGATTAGACTCTCTCCTAATCGTGTTATTAGCTATATAAAGAAGCTGACTGATAACGTGTGGATTAATTAACACAGGTGGTGTGTAACTCGTGTAAGACCACATAGAAGACGAGGTGTTGCTAGGCATCCTGATGTCGATGTCAGACCCTCGAGAATCCACCCTCGAGGAAAACCAACGGGAAGAGGGAGAATCGCCGATCGGGTGGTCGACGGTCGGACCTAGTGATAGCGCCAACGTCGAGGGCAGCACCGACCAGGGGACGGTCGAGGAAAGGGGGTTTAATCGATCATGGGACCAGCTTAGAGGGTGATCTGGCTCAGAGGAGTCAAGAAGGGAAGAAACAAAGCTATTCTTCTCCTTCAATTCAAAATCACAAGCAGGGGTTCTGCTAGAACCAGAACACGAATCAAAATGTCGTTCTAGGCAGTGATCATTCCCAAAAGTATGATACGAGTAAACAAATGTAAATGAAGTATTAGATCTAAACAAAGTAATGTCAAAATCCAGTGTCATATTTAAAGCACATTCGGAAAGGAAATGCCACCAACAAGAAGGAAGGCAAGGCTAAATAAAATGCTTATCGAACACCAGATCCAACCGATTTGTTGGGGACGGCCCGAGTCGAATCATATCTGATTCAAAATGGAACAATGTGAAACGACCTCGCCCAAGGCAGGCAAAACGAGAAACCCTCTGTCGCTCCTCCCTACCCATACGTTCCGAGAAGGAACCTAGTGAGGGAGAAGGAGAAGCAGCACACGAGGAAAAACATCTCTTCCCAGAAGTGCATACCTGAGTGCAGGAAGAGAGGATAGCAAGAGAAGACTTGGCCTGCCTGAGCGACTGTCAGAGGGGAATCTCCTCATCAGAAGAGTCATCTTCGACTAGGCGTCTCTTGAAAGCTAGTCAGTCGAAATCGATCGCCTTGTGGAACAAAGCGCGGTGGCTGCAAGATGATCTACGACGACACGAGGGTTTCAAACTTCTCGAACGCATCTCGCTAAGAAAGAAGATTTTCAATGTCTTTGGTATCCTTAAAAGATTGAAGTTCATAATAGGTAATGTGAAGAATAACTCGACAAATACAACAGTAAATAATCAATAACGTGATACATACCTTGGGCACTTCCTGGTCAAGGGACCCATAGAGAAATGGGAAATGAACATCTAACAGATCCACCACACAAACAGCAAGACAGAATGGCTTTTCCTCCATTATTATTATTATTATTATTATTGAGCATCATGATGGATCAGCATTTTTGTACTTAACTTGGACAGTAGGAGCCTAGAACCTAGAGCCTAGAGGGAAATGGAAATAGGCATTTTCCTTGGAGAAAAGCCTGGATTGGTACCAAGAATCAAAAATAAAATGACTAAAAAAAGGAAAAATATAATTTTATGACCTTCAAAATACTCTTAAATATATATAGAGAGAGAGACACACACACATTCTCTCTCTATCTCTCTCTGTTTCAATTTGAACCTGAACCAGTAATTAGAGAGGTAGGATAGGTGTGATCGTCGAATTTAAAAGGCGGTGATGAACGGCCGGTGGTGGAGGGTGGAGGTGCATTTGAAAATGCGATAGTCCAGGCAGAGGTGGTGATCAATGGCCTGGTGTGCCAGGCAAGCATGAGACACCCTTCCCTCTCCTCCACCCTGTATCCATCCCCGGCTGCCGACAGCTCCAGCAGCATGTTCGCCTGCTTGTACGCGTTCGACCCCAAGTGGACCGCTTCGAATCCCGCTCCGACCATCCTCCTCCGCCACTGCTCCATCCTCTCATGCCTCTCCGTCCTCTCTGGCCCTTCGCATGCAACCACGTTGCATATCTGACGACCCAAATACACCTCCGCCATCCCCTGAATTTGCTGCAGCTGCTGTTGTTGTTGACTGCGGCCGCCACCGCCTTCCAGTGAATCGAACATGCTGGAATAGTAGTGCAGTGCTTCGGTGAAGCGGTCCAAGAACACAGGTCCGTTGTGCTCCGCCTCCACCTCGACCACCGTCACTACACTCGGTCTTATCGCCCTCATCGTCCCCAACACCTCGTCGATCGCACCGGGTCTCCCCAGAAGCCCGTGGAGCTCCAAAACGGCGTTGATCGCCACTGCCTCCTCACAGTCACCATCTACATCATCCACTTCCACTGAGCTGACACTATCACCACCATTATCTGTAAGCATGTATGGCTCCAGGTCGGCGAGGGTGTTAGCAACGAGCCCTCTGTACTCGAACTGAATGTGTAAGGTCTTGGCGAGCTGGGCAAGCCACCACCCGACCTGCTCGAGGGCGTCAGTCTTGTTGGGCTGTGGGGGCCCGATCCCCGTGAGGCGGAAGGAAGGGGGTCCCCCGGGGCGGAGGGCGAGGGCCTGCATGAGGGCGGGCCACTGCATCCCCTGCTTCATTCCCAAATCGATCACGTGGACGCGAGATTTACCAGCGAAGGCCTCCAGGATGGCCTGGTTCGCCGTGAAGTGCCCGAACTTCAGGTATGGGCACGCCTCGTAGAAGTGGGCCTCCGACGACAAGTTTTCCCCGTCCATTACTACAGGGTGAATCCGGTAGATACGGCAGGCAAGCGCTTCGGCAAAGTAGGTGGCTACTTTCCTCATGGCACCGCCCTGCGACATCGCCAGCACCCCCATCTGCTTCACCAGAGCCTCCGCCGCCTTCAGTTTCCCCTGCTGCACCGCCTCCGCGCAGGCCACAAGGGTGTGTACCAGTCGGATCCCTGTCTCCTGCGAATCTACCAGGACCACCGGCACTCCTCCTCGGACGTTATCATTACCACTCCTCACTGATGACGTCTCCTCAGAATCTGACGTTGTGGCTTTGATCCGCTTGTTCAAGTGTTCCGATGGCAAGGACCCGTACCCACAAGGGATGGTGGATTTAGCCGCAGGAGGACAAGGCAGCAGGTTGGCGGTGTTGATGCTGGAAAATTTGGCAGCTGGTCCTATGGGCTCGTCGCACGTTTGACGATGTCTCTGTTGATGAAGTTGTTGGCGAGGAAGAGGATGATCCAAGGAGAAGGACGGGACCGGCGGCGGCAGTGGAGAAGGGGGGGCGTTGAACTCGGAGAGCATGTTCTCCAGCCATGTGAATAAATCGGATGGGTTGTAGTGGACGGTCTCGGTGGACAGGTGGGTCAGCACACTTGCATGGTCTTCAGCAGCGATGGAGCCGGAACCACTGCAACCACCACCACCCATGGCACCCATGGACATGGCCATCTCCAGCTGCTCCAGCTTCTGGGCGACGTCAGCCATGTCGGAGGAGCGGACCTTGTAGCCTAGAGCAGCCAGCAGCTCGTCAACCCCGGCGTCCGGCTGCTGCTCCTCCTCTTCCATCATCTTGCGTTTTGCTCCTCCTTCCATCAGGGAAGTAGAAAAAGAGCTAGTACGACCACCACCAGCAATGGTTCCGGCGGCAACATCGTGAGTGCTCTCCGGACGATGAACGGCTGTCTTCTTCATCTTCTAATCCTTACCTTTCTTAGCCTGCCTTGGTTTGCTTGTTTTTCCACTGAAATTGAATGTTGCCTGCCTCCACCACCAATCAGTCTGTCCACCTATGTATTATATATCAAAAAGAAAAACTCAATACATGCATGTATATCTATGTCTATGTCTGTTAATAAGATTTAGAATCAGCTGCCAGCCTTGGGATTCTGCAACAAATGAAGCGAAGAGAGAAGCAAGGAGATGCACCAGGCAGACAGGTATCAGGCATGCATGCATACGACTGCACCAGCGTCAACCGATGCTGTTGCTTGGCAGGAGGAGGGGAGAAGAAGTGCTGATTGCTAATTGCTAATTGCTACCCCGTGACCAGCGCACTGCCCAAAAATAGATTGCGCTCCCAAAATCATACACGACAGTCACAGATTATCATGCAACAACACCACACAAGTACATATAACCATGGATATAGCCAGCCACAACACAGGAGAGGAGCTGGAGATACAAAAGAAAGAAAAAGCGACGGCAACTGCAACTGATGTAGCTGGGTGGGGGTTAAAAATGATGACAGTGATGATAACGAGGAAGAGAATTAAGCACCAGAATTTGAACCTCACGGAACAACAACAAACAACAAGTTGTGGTGCTGATGGTAGTAGTGGTGGTGTATTTATATTTTTACAGCATAAAATAATTCAATAAAAAACATACATGATAGAGAAGTCATCGTACTAATACTTATACTAATATCACACAGTACATGCACCTGGACCATCCCCCTGGCTATTAAAGAAATACCCGCTCATTTCGATACAATGGAATTGTTCATTATGAGAACCAGAAAAGTCGGATGCTACCCATGCACATCAGTGGATTAAAAAAATGATATGATAGCCATGTATGACCAGACCGACCGGGAGAATCCCAAGGTCAGCGTCAAGCTCGAATCAGAGGACCCATGGATGGGATGGGTGGCTCTTGAATCCGTGTCGCACTCCCACGCCCACGATAAGCAGGGAGAGATCCATATGTATTAAATTGAAGGCAAGGCCATTTACTGAATCTAACCTGGCCTAAACGAGGCCACATGGCCACCAGCTGCTGCAGAGTGCAGCCTGCATGCTGTACATATATAATAACAGCTCTGGCTGCTCGTCGTGCATACACATCTACGGCCTTGCAGCTCTTGACCCAGAAACTGTCTAGGAGGATCCGGATCCCGATCCGGATCCGGATCGCATGACATCCTGCTTCCTACTGCTCAGTTCACCTCGGCGCAGCTCATACGACCATAAGCGCTTCCTTCTCCAATCCAATCTTTGATTCACTTAATTTCTGCAAAGGCTGAGCCAACAATGCAAACAGCATATGGTCGACGTTAACCGGCGATGCCCCTAAAAAACATTATTACATGATCCTGCTGCATGCCCCACTCTCATGTGCCACCACGTGTCCTGCTCCAAACATACCTAAGATGCCAATCATCCCTCAAGATTCCCGTTACGAGAGCTCACAATTCCTCTGACACCCATCTACTTACGATACCCAGGACTTAATAGGGCTTCACAGTTCACTCGAGCAGTTAACTGTTAGCTCAAATTTCCTTTTTCAGCCCTTTGATCTACGGAAAAGTCCACTTCAAGTTATATATCTTTACCTGCTAACCAGTTACTGCCCACTATGGGTGTGTTTGTCTGTGACAGTGGTTCCATCCATGCCAGCTTTGTAAGGGTAGCCATCGTAGCTACAAAGGAAGCATTTATTTATGATAGTAAGACTAGCAATGGTCCCATGCTCTACGCAGGCATCATGAAGTTTGTTTGGCGACAATAGCTCCTGAAGGACATCGAGTAGATGGAGTGGGTCGAAGCTATAAACAAACCTCCTCATGTACAACAAACCATCTGAACTAGGATTCTCTTAAACATGATCACTGTTCTAGTTCTGTCTTTTCCATGATTTGGCATATATAAGATGATTATACGAAGAAATATCAATCCTCTTCCTCTTTGTGAGGAGGTGCACCGTGAGGATGCTTGGAGTCGTCGTAAGAGGTATGCGATCCTTCTCTCCTCTTTGTTTTGTGTTTTTGGGTTAATTAACCTAAATACATGAAAATAACATTTAAAGCATGATAAATCATGAAAAAATGATAAAAATACTTGGAATAGAATGCATGATGTGAATGTGTAAAGATCCTGTGATTAGAATGATTTTTTGTAAATTTATATGAGTTTTTCCCAAACATGCTACAATGTTATTTATCGAATTTCATGTCTTTGTGATTTTATTGTGAGAAACATGTTTGATGGATTTTGAAATGGATTGAGGGATTTTGTTGTAGATTCGAATGTCTACACCCCTTGTTTTATGCATGAATTGTATAGTTTGTTTAATAGATCCGTCACTCACTCTCAATGGGGAGAAGAGACAGGCGGGAGTGTGGGTAGCTTTCCGAAATAGTAGAAATCAACATGCCGAAATGGTTCGATATGTCGATTTGTTGTTGTGTTGAGGGTCTCCTGAGTCGTTGATTCAGACGACCAAATCAGAGAAATTCGGTCGATCGATGAGAGATTCAGTCCACCGTTTTAACATGTGAAAAGAAATCTACTAGCTGGTTTCGACGATCGGATGATTTTGGTCGACCGAATCAGAGAATCCAGACGATTGACAGAATATTTTGTCTACCGTTCTGGGGTCAAACCCTAGGTTCGATCAACTATTTATTTTCGACGTACCGAAACAAGACCCTGACCCAAATAAAACATGTTTTCCAATGAGAGTAAAAGATGTACTTTAAAGATGATTTAGGCAGGACTTAGGGGAAATGACTGTCCTCAAGTGTCCGGGTACATAAAGACATGTTCTCGTGCAAGTAAATAAATATGAAGGCCTGTTGACCGAGACGATGTTATCCTGCATGAGGAGTTTCACAGCGGCAATGCAGTATGACAAGGGAAACAGTGTCCCCACCGACTACTTGTGTGTCTGGTTACCTCTATCGAGGTAATACTAATGAAAATGAATGTGAATTATGTGATTTTGAGCTAGAATCAAACTTAATGTTTGGCTTAAGATTTTAGTCGGATTCTAGCAATAAATGAGAAAGTGTGATTTTAAATCAGTTACCAGCCAATGTATGGTTTTATTTTAATTCTTGTGAGGCCTTGTGGTTTTGGACTTGATCTAGTCGAAAATATGATTTTCTTGGAATGCATAAATAATTTAAAATGCATTAGTTGAGAAAGTAAATAATTTTGAAAGATCATAATTTTAGATAGAGATTCCAAATAATTGAAAAAAAAATGATGATTTGAAATGAGTTTAAAGCCACGTTTTGTAATAATCGAAATTTGTATTTTCTTCTTGTTTTATCGTGGTTATTGTGTGAAACACGTACTAGGTGACTTAGATGTCACTCACGCGTGTTTTGTTTGTCTGTATTTTTAATTTTTAGGTGCAGTTTGGAAGTGTAGTCTAGTCCCAGTACTTGAGTTTGAAGCCACTAACCGTACACAATTCTAGGGTGTAAGCCTTAGGTAACTTTCAGCTATTTTAATTATGCTTGTAATTATTGCAATTGCATTGTGATATTGTAGCTTAGGTAGCGCCTCCAAGGCAAGGACATTACATGTATATAAAGCCTTTTCCAACAAAAACTACCAATGGCCTTGCACAGATCCCTCTGATATTTCTCAGATACCACCAGCTTTGGACTATCTTGATGAAGAAGTATGTGTACCCTCTCACCTACCTCCTCCTTTGTCACTGGTCTCAACATCTGATGAGGCCTTATGCAGTGCATATCTTAACAAGGAGAGTGGTTCTCCTATTATTTCAGGGAATGGTGTTTCCATGATGCATTCTTCCTACTTACGATCCACCCCTCTATCTCCTCATCGCTGTGGGGAGTGCTCGTCGAAGCATCACTTAGATACGACGGTGCACCTAACTCATGATGGAACTGGCAGTCATAAGTCAGTATGCACTATAGCACGTCAATATCTTTATCAGTCTTTTTCAACTTATGACACTACTCATGACCTCAGGACATTAATTGCTCCTTCCCTTTTCACTTAGTGCGGTGGCGTTCCACTCACACACTTCCTCTGAGACATTAAATGCTCGCCATGCAACATTAAATGTTTCTGTCGAGCCAAGCCATCGTTCCAACCTCTCTACTAAGATCAAGTTAAAAGGTATTAAAAAAACAAGCTCATATCAAAAGACTTAGTAACGGATTCCAATGACTATGGAACATCCCATCTCTTTGGCTCCCACTTTCTCCCACTGGTGCGGTATTCGAATGTCTAGGATCCTAAGATGCATGCCCCTAAACATGTTATAGATTCTCTCGTTTCTTCTCCTTTTGTGTCCCTTTAGTCTTGTAAGGAGAGTTGGATCTCTGTCAAGCGACAATAGGAAAAGACTCACCTTTTCCTATATTGTACCAACTCTGGTAGGTACCTCAAATGTGGTTTACGTAGTCATACTAGGGTACACTGAAAATATAGGGGACTGCTTTATATGTAAGTCCATTAATTGTTCAATTGTTATTTGCAAGTTTCTCACCTCTTTGCCCTCTCACCAGCCACCTTCATCCACCATATCTGCTTGCTCTCACAGCTACTCCTACTATCTACCTCGCTATCCATTCATGATTGGTCTCTTTGCTCAATATCCAATCGTAATCCCATCCTCTAATGAGACTTATGATCACATGGAATTTCTCTCTTATGTTGTAGTTACCACCACTAGCAACAACATTTCAAAGGAGGACCTTGTAGCTCATCTTCGAGGTCACTAGCCATAGGAACAAAAGTGGAAGTGGAAGGTCTTCTAATAATACAAACACTGTACACACTCTTAAAGATGAAGGGATTTAGATTCGTATGGAAGAGATTCCACCTTATTTGTGATGTGTCAATTTATTCAACAAAATGGTATCTGACTTCAATGAGTTACTAAAGCTTGATATAAGCAATGAACAAGTTCACTTCCAAGGTTATTCTAGGCTTAAAGTTAAGCTCCATCTCAGTAGGGAACTCCAAGGCTTATTATACTTCTCCTTCTCCACACGTGTACCCCATTTGCTTCAACCGTTTGTTCGATATCTGCTCTCCTCCTGTGACCAACTTTGGTCCTCCCTTTGCTCCATTTGTTATGGGCTTTCTTGGTTCTTGGGGACATAGGAAGCCTTATGGGAAAGTATTCAAAGGTATTAGTAGTCATAAGGGAGGTAGAGGCGATAGAGGAACAAACAATGATTTTAATGTCTGAACCAAAGCTTAAACTACTATTGCAGGCTCAGACTGAATTTCTACGCATCGTCCAAGTCCTAGGCCTATGAGGAAAACTCCCTCTCTGTTAGGTGACGCTGGAATCTTACCTAGGCCTATATCTGGGAAGTCCAACACCACTACACCTGGTGGACCCATCTATTAGGCTACTCCTGATGGTGGCCGCTAACATTCTGGTATCTTTCCTCCTCCTTAGAAGCCCCACCCTTGTTTAGGCTTGATCCCAATCCACTCTATAGGCTCCCCGTAAATCTCTTCCCATGTTGATTTAGGCAAAGCCCCCATGCTTAGTTCCAAGCCTTGTGATGCAATCAGTAGCAAATCCTCTCTGACAGGGAAGATTTCCAAGGCCCCCAGTGAACAACCAAAGAACTCTCCAAACAATAAGGCTTCTGACGTCCATTAGTTGCAATAAAAAGAAAGCTCGAGTCAAGATCCTCCTTGCTGTTCTTGAGGAATTGGACTCAAAAGATTCGAACGTTGAGAAAGAAGACACTGGTGATCTGCATACCCTCTACCATTCCTTGAACACTTCTCTGGCTCACCGCTCAGACTGTCAACTACATAGTCCTCGAAAGCTAGCATTAAGTACTTTTATGAACCATATGTCTCCCTACCCTTCGTATCCCAAAATGGGACATGGAATATCTACCTTCATTTCTTGCTCTTCCTCCATCTTCAACTCTAAGGACTCTAGCTCCTTGTGGTTGGGAGATATGCATCACCAAGATTTGACTACTAATGGTATTCTCAGGTGGAATACTTACAAAGAATTTTCAAATTCCTATTTTAAAATTGGTATTATGTTTATCCATATTCCTCAAGCCAAATTACTTTTTTTATAATATTCAAGCTCAGCATAATTTACTTGCTACTAAACTTGATTTGAGTATGATTGTGTGGTGCACTTTAGGTCTCTACATGACTAATATCCTATTTTCTGTAGTATATTGATCTACCCCTTTTTCTTATAATGTTATGATTATTTTGGCATGAAATATACACAACCTACGTAATAATACTAAGTGTAAAGAACTTAGAATTTTAGTTCGCATGTCAAAAATTGATTTCCTCATAATAATTGAAACTAAAACTAAATCTTTCTCCCAATTTACCTTAAGAACCATTAATGGTGGTAGGCTTAATGGTTGGGAGTTATTACCTTCCCAAAGTCTATCTAGAGGCATTGATGGGTTAGGATGGTGCATCATTTTCTAAGATAGAGGTTTATCATGGTAATTTCTTTTTGTCTATCAAATTTAGAAACAATTCAGATTCTTTTGAATGATGGCTGATAGGAGTACATGGACCTTGTGCCACATCGTCAAACGTTCAATTTCTAGCAGAACTCAGACACTTACAAACTTTTGTATATGAAAGATGAGCTATTGGAGGGAATTTCAAACTAACTAGATTCTTTCATGCAAAATCAAATAGATCCTATTATACCCCTTTAATGACTAACTTTAATAACTTTATTGCTAAAGCCAGCCTTATAGACTTATCCCCTAATAACTACTTATTCACTTAGTCAAACTTCTAGGAAGAAAAAATAATGATCAAACTTGATCTTTTTTGATCTCTCCTGCTTGAGAGTCTCATTACTCTAGCTCCATCTACATAGGCAAATCTAGAATTGTTTCAGATCACATCTCAATTTGTCTTGGTACCAGATCGCCTAGACGAGGACCTTTTCCTTTAAGATACTATAGATCTTGGCTTTACAGTGTAGGGTTTGACAATTTTATTTAGGATCATTGGAACTCCTTTTCTTCTAACGCAAATCCTATAGCTAGACTCTCTTATAAAATTAAAGTCACTAAAGTAGCTATTAAGTCTTGGCTACTTTTACACAGAAATGATTATAAATCAGGATGGGTGGAAATTGAAAATATAGTACAAAGGTTAGATGCCTAGGATGAACTCGCTTATTCTCCTTTGATTAGCAATAAAAACAAACCTTGAGACATGAACATTTCAACACTCTTCTCTACCCATTATTCTACTGGAGACGACTCTCCTACATCTAGTGGTTAAAAGAAGAAGACCTAAACACTTCATTCTTTTATAAAATTACTAATTCTATGAAAAGAAAAAATCACTGCAAGAAAAATGGAATTCTACAAAGATAAATGTTCTCGCAAAGTCCTTGCTATTTTCTCGCGAAGTCCTTGTTATAAAGTTTAGCGAGGAAATTGTGAGGATAATTTACCTTCGAAAAAAATTAATTTGTTAAATTCATTTTACAAAGACATATCCTCGCAATGTGCTCATTATAATATAACGAGGATATTACGAGGAATAAAGTCCTCGCAATATTCTTGTTATATCCTCAAAATCTCTTCCCAATATGTTCGCTCAGTGTTCGTCAAATAGGTGACGAGTCTATTGTCGTTACAGAACTAACGAGGACATTGCAAGGAAATGTCCTCGCTATTCCTTGTTTCAATACTATATTGGTGAGGACTTAACGAGAACTCTTCCTCGTAATGTCCTTGCTAATTAAGGACAATCAAAAAGTAAAATAATAACATCAATAATATAGATTAATATACATGTTAAAATGACATTCAAATACATTCACAAATAAATTAAATTACACATACATAACACATCCACAAATTTTATAAAAAAAATTCAATTGATATTACAACATAAAGTTTTACACATCCAATTGTTTACAAAATTAATGATAATACAACACTGAAATGTATATAATACAAGTCACTCAATATCATACAAGTCAAAATGATATAATACAAATCATTTTCTTCAAAAACCAACTTGTTTTCTTTTACCTTTCGAGGAAAATATATGAATAAAACAACAATCACGTGTATACTCCTCGTAATCCTTCTCATCGTCACTAGACAAATTAACTTCCTACTTAACAAATGTATGGTCCCTACATGATGGTGGTGGGAAAAACAAATAGGAGATAGGCAAATGTATGGTCCCTACAAATGGGATTGTAACATCTCCAATTCCCATAATAATTTAAATTACAGGAAATTAAAAACTAAATAGAAAGATCAATTACCAGGAACCTGTGTGTATGGCTACGAGACTCTAGACTACATGTACTATGTTAAAACTTATCTACATGTTTGCACCTGCAACCAAAAACCATGAAGAAAGTGTGAGTGACAAAAGTCACTCAGCATGCACTATACAAAAATGGTGAAAAACAAAATTATAATTAATTTTCCTTTAAATTTATTTCGCAATCATTTTCTCTAAAATCCCACAAACTAGAACCCACAAGGCCAAAAATCACAGCAAACGAAGCCTACACCGGCCAAAACAACAAACAAAACTCTACCAACCTCGAACGACAAACAGGACCCTTAATTGCCAAAACCACACACAGTGAGTCAAGAAGCTCGGTACCAGGCAACCAACTCTAACCTCAAGCAGTCACCGGGATGCACTGCACTGTCATGACGTGCCACCCTATGCAAGAACTGCATCGTCATGCGACTCTCACCTGAAGAACCCTCACAAAGCCAACTCCTTTGGAAAAGCAGTCTTATCTCTCACGACGCTACCAACTACAGAGCACGTGTCCCATCTACACTGGCCACCACAGGGTACACCTTTTCATGGCATTCTCCACATGGTGCTCAGGAGAGAGTGTCATACCTTCATAACTGACAACACCCAAACCTCAATGTTCACAGCGATAGCAGGAGCATCATACCTACCCATCATGCCACAAGACACCTCAACCAGTGGACTACAACCCTAGCCTCGAGACAACAATCAAGGAGTCTCATACCTCTAAGTCCGACGACCCTTAGTCTCAGGTATCTCAACCCCCGACCTCAAACAGAGAGGCACCCAATCACTTGAGAATGTCGTCACATTTCTTGATCCTAACGACACAATCCTACAATGTCTCAACCCGTATATAGAAAACTAGGAAAACCATTTTCCAAAATGGACTAACTCATCTCTTTGAAAACCATTTTCAAACCATTTTATATCTTTGGAAACTTAATCAAAAATCTTGACAAAAGAACACATTAGGTGTCCCAAAGGACCACCATTGATGACCCACAATCTCATCTCACATGGGCAAAACAAATCGATCCAGAAAACCCATGAAAATCACATTTTATAAAACAGTTGGACCCTAATTTGACATACCGAAAGGAATTCGGTATACCGAAATCTCCTCGATTGAAAGACCAATCAAAATCGGTAGACCAAAATAGCTGCAGACACCTAAAATGGTAGACCGAAAATCGAACCGATCAACCGAAAATTCATGGTTCGGTAGACCAAATAAATACGGGCGACCGAACTGGGACACAATAGTCAACACTCATAGCCAAAAAATGGTGGACCAAGGAGATTCGACAGACCAAATTTTGACCAAATGACCTAATCTAACAGAAAAACGACATACCAAAATGATTCGGTATGTCGTTTTCTGCGAAACTAGAAAACGACCCAGGACACCCACTCACAAGTTCGTCTAAAATGAGACCAAGGGACGGACTTCCAAAACAAGCACTACAAAATCCAACTAAAACATAATGGTAAGCACTCAAGTCTACTCTAAATCCACACAAACAAAATCAAAATCCGTTCATCACACAGCAAGATATAAATTCGCAACCACTGAGAAGTCAAAAAGGACCCAAACCACAACAATCACCATAAATACTACAATAAATCACCATAAATTCCAAAACATTAAATTTAACCTAGATTACATGCATCTTACATTTCCCATTAGATTGGAGATACGTACCTGAAATGAACTCTCCGACAACCCAACTCGCTCTCTTACCAACTATCGACCACCACCGACGTGCACAACCACCATAGGAGCCCTCTCGACCTCCAAAGCTCAAGCCACACCGACGTCGAACCACACGAGGGCCTCCGCCTCACTCACTCTCTTTCTCTCTCTCACTGGCACACGAAACAAAGGAGGAAGAAAGAGGCAAGGGAGGTGGGAAAGGTGAAGGGGTGGGGAAAGAGGAGAAAAGGGAAGTAAGGCGAGAGTAGGGAGTGTTGGAGAGGAGTACACCTGAGGGAGGAGGAAGAGAAAAAAGGAAAGGGAAGAAAGGTAGGGAGTCGGGGGAGGATGAGGTGTAGGAGAAGCTACCGACCGCAACCTTAATACATGTAGGAAGGAGTAATTATGCGCATGCTTAACTACCATCCATACACGCACACCTGCACGCCACCAGCCACCCATTAGCCACTCCCATACAACTCACTTATCAGCTCCAAAGCACAAACTAGCAGCAAGTCATACCAATAGGCTCCTAAATGTTGGCCCCACACGAACCCACACACGAACCTACAAGCACAGTGCCAACCACATGAGGACAAACACAGGAACACACAACCAGAAGTCGATCCACGAGATTCAAGTTCAAAATCACAAAACACACAAACAAACCTCGAAACAGTAACACTCATCTAAAGATAAATTCATTAAAAATGTAAATAATTACAAAATAAATTTATAGATGTCACAAGAATTGATCCAACAAACCATCAGATTCATTCCCAGAGTGAATTTCTTGTTCACTTTTTATTGGCTGACACTAACAAATTACAAAATTTATGCCATTCATTGGATCTAAACTAACAAAGTAAGAAAAAACTAGAAAGTGGCTTTGGTAGAACTACAATTCCATGATGAAAGGGAAGAGTTTTTTAGGTCAACAAAAATTTATTAGAAAATATTCTGATTAGATAAATCTAGACAGCAGCCAAGGTGGAAGATTTATTTATAGTGTGAAAGAAATTAGAAAATGTCACACAGAGCAAGCCAATCCACTACCAGAAATTACTTACTACATAATCATAAGAGATAGCATGTAGAATGGCTATATAGGTATTAATAAATTTTAAGTTCTTTCTTTGTTAGCCAACCAAACGGAATGACAAGCATACAAAAGTTAATTCTGGAATCAAAGAAGGGCTTCACTTATGCAGACCCATTTTACAAGCAAGACACAATGTTGATCACTAAACAAACACTGAAATTAGGGTTAGCCTCAACGAAAATCACTACAGCCAAATTTTTTTCTCACCAATGATAAATGAAGAGGAATTATCCCAGACTAAACTAACCAATTTAATCCCCATTTTTTGACCTGTGGATGTGAAATTCAAAGGTCCTAAGTAAAGTTCACCAACAATGATCACAAAAAAAAACACTGAAAGTAGGGTTAACTACCAGTTTTTTCCCCACCAATGATAAATAAAGGGGAATGATCCAGGACTAAACTGACCAATTTAATTCATTTTCTGACTTATGGATGTGTGATCCAAAGGTCCTAACTAAGTTCAGCTTTTAACAGAACACAGATTTCAACTTATTAGGTGGCTTTGTAAATCATCATGCGGTTCCAAAATAGTGATCCCCACAAATCCTATGAAAGAAGAAAATAATCCATTCCTCTATAATTGAATTACATTGAAGAACTAAGGAAAAGGTTAATTTTTTTTCTTAGCAAGATCTTAATGTGACTCATCTAGGTAATCCACCACAGTTCAACTATAAAATCAAGACTCTGAATAATCCGAAACTTCAAACTAAAATGCTTTAAAAATGACACGATTTTTAAAAATCTACAAGAGAAACCAAGGTTCAGTAATAGTTCACCATCAAAATCATGAAAATGCATTGAATATGGTAGATATAATAGAATTAACAAGTGTAATTGAACAAATACAGATCAAAGGAAAGATTGATAATTATTTCAAAACTAACCTCTAGGAAAGGAATTGGATTCGTCACTGTCCACCACCTCTTCAACCAGGATACTGTCATAGTACAGTTGGATTTTTTAATTCAGCGCAACGATGTGAAATTATTGGAGTGAGAAAGAGAACGATGTAGAATAACAGTAGCATTTCCATCAATCATCACAGTAGCAAGATTTAACATGAAGTAAAACAAACATACACAACAAGACCAAGAAACATTGAAGAAAATCACAAGATGAAAGCTTGACTGGGCATAGAGAGAGAGAGAGAGAGTAGTGACAAACCTTAAAGAAATGTTGAAAGATGAGGAGGAGGCTATATCGACGAGGTTATAACAGAGGATGAGGACCCGGCTATGCTTGATCGAAGGATGAAGAGGAGGAAGCAACCCGACCACTTGAGGAGAATGCAGTGAGAGGGACAGATGACATGGAGAGACGAGGAGGCAACGACGAGCGAGAGGCGGTAATGAGCTGAGATGTAGTGAGAGGGAGATACGAGTGGGAGAGACGAGAGTGAGAGACAAGAGGGAGAGAGAAGGCAAACGAAGAAAGGAGACAATCACCCATAAATTGGAATTTTAAAACATATTTAGCGACGACATATAGCAAGGACATGTCCTCCCTATATCTTTGCTAAATAAAAGACACGGACATAACGAGGTTATATCCACGTTAAATCCTCGCAATAATATTGTGATGAGATATTCTTACTATGTTCTCGTTATTTTTTCTCCTATCCTTGCAATGTGTTCTTAGAAAATTCTGTTTTCTTGTAGTGAATATGATCTCCTCCCTTATTATAAACAGAGTTCGTTCAGAATCTCCACAATCTATTTGTAATTCCAATACTGATCACTTTTCCTTTCTTTTAATAAACCTTCCCTTCCTACACTTACCTTAAATTGGGATTCGCTACTACCTATCAAATTGGCAAATCATTCTGAAATTGAAGGTAGATTTTCGCAAAAAGTAATTAAAAATGGTGTATTTTCCTTATCAAGAGAGAAATCTCCAAGCCCTAATGGTTTCTCTCTCTATTTCTATCATCATTTTTGGAACCTAAAGGGGGATCTTCTCGAGGTGTTTCAATTTCTTCACCAATCTAACAATATAGAAACTCTTAAATATAACAATCAAACCTTCATTATTCTCATCCCAAAAATGTTAAATGCAAAGAAAGTCTAAGATTATTAACCTATTAGTTTGATCAACAGTACCTACAAAATAATATCAAAATACTTAACATCTAGGCTAAGTCCTATCTTTAATTCTCTTCTAGATGACTTACAAAGTGCCTTTCTCCAAGATAGCAATATTAATGACTGTTTTATTTTTGTACAAGAGACCCTTCATCTTCTTCACTCTTCTCATTTGCAAGAAGTCATAATAAAATTGAAGTTCGAGAAAGCCTTCGACAATGTTAATTGAGACTTTTTGTTAAATACATTAGTCAATTTTGACTTTGGTAATAAACAGATCTCTTGGATTAAAATGTACATCTATATTACTAAATTCGCTATTCTGATAAATGAAACACCTAAAAGCCATTTTGGTGCTTTTAATGATCTTAGACAAGGAAATCCTTTATCCCCTCTTCTATTTATATTAGTCACTTATATTCTTAATAGGATGCTTTGTCTAGGAAAAGAAAATATTGATAATTGGGATTAGATTTCCTAAAAATGAGACTAATGTGTTAATATTCAATACGCTTATAATACCTCGCTTTTCCTATCTCCATCTCATTAATGTCTTATAAACCTCAAAAGAACACTCTAATGTTTCCAAGCCTACTCTAGGTTGAAAATAAACTTCCATAGATCGTCTCTTACTGGAATTAGAATCTCTAAGCCAAATACCTCAATGCAAGGCTGTATACAAATCCCTCTTCTCATAACAGATCTTGGGCTCCCCATTTAATTTTAAAAAACCTCCCCACAATGATTGAGCAATAGTTCTAGACAAACTTAATTTTAGACTGGATTCCTGAAAAAGTAAACATCTCTCTATTGAGGTTCATATCACATTACTAAACTCAGTGTTATTTGTCATCCCAACTTACTACCTATTTATTCTTTACCTTTTTGTCAAGATTGAAAAAGAAATTAATAAAATTCACAAGTGTTTTTCTTGAAATTCAAATTCACTCGGTAGAAAGGATATCACCTTGCCAAATGGAAAAACATTTGCAGGAAAAAGTAACATAATGGTCTTGGAATTATAAATGTTCGGAATTTTAATATTACACTTAAATGCAAGTTCTTCAAGAAACTTTTAATGAACAAAGGCAACCTTAAATAGTGTCATCGATTATATGGAGTAGGTATCTTCGTCACAATGAAGTTAGGACAATCCTAAACTCTACTTCTTAGAATGCATTCCCTCTTTGGAAGGAGTTAAAATCTTACTTTGTGATAGTAATTTTAGCTCTTATTCCGTAAACAATGGCAATTTCATCATCTTTTGAGAAAGTATATGAATTGATAATACTCCTCTAAAATTCACCTATTCCAATCTTTACTTCCTAGCTAAGAAGAAAAAATGATCTCTAGCTAAAATGATATCGACATATTACAATAGAGGGATGAACCTATTCAATCTTAACTTGAATCATTCTCTTTCCTTTCTACCATACCTCAACAACATCATACTCTGTCTTCGTTTCATCTAAGGAAGATACTATCTTATGGATGCACTTCAAAAATAAAGAATTAACTATCAAAAGCTATTATGATATTCTAAATGATAGTAGTTTAAGATTTATATTTAAAACAAGTATTTGGAAAAGTACAACTCCTTAAAGGTTAAAATCTTTATTTGACTTACTTTCAAAGATAAAATACTATCTCAGGCCAACTTGGCAAAGAGAGCTTGGATAGGTCCGTGACAATGTGATATTTTTGATTTCCATGAAGATTCAATTAACCACTTATTCTTTCATTGTTCTACTTCAAAAGCAACTTAGAATTATTAGTTACAAAATACTAATAATCATTTGTTCCTTATAAGTTTACCTCAAACTTTTTTCTTAAGCCCTTCTTTAGATTTAACATCAACAAGTAGGGTTGGAACACTCTTATTCTAGCTACTATTTGGTGTCTTTGGTTATATCACAATAATGTCATTTTTCGCAATAAAAGAAGAAATATTTCCTTAATGTTTCACCATATCATGTCTCGAACCATTGTTTAGACAAATAATATGATTACTAGATAGCATGCTACTGCTTCTTCAAATTCAAGCAACTTTTGACACATGCAATATAAGTGGAACTTTATTCATAAGACTCATGGGAACTCCAATGCTGCCAATCCTGTTAAATACTGAAATTCAGTAATTGCTGGAGACCCTACCCCTCTTAATGTAGGTTATTCCCTAGGTACCACTGCTGAACCAACCAAGCATGAACAATGGGAACATTAGGGACTCATGGAGGATGATTCTAATGCCCATTAATCCTCACCGAATTGTTCTTTATTTTGTTGGCGATTCTTCTTCTTTGCCAGACTACTCTTATCCTCTCCAAAATCTTATGCAGGTTTTTTGGTTGTTGGGTTCTTTTTTAAGTTATGTTTATGCTCTATTATGTTCTTTGAATCAAAGACTCTTGCAAGATCCTATCTGAACTATCTTATATTATCTTATTTTTGTTTTCTTAACCCCTGAAAGGGGATAAACTCTTGTACTATTTTGCTTGATAGTAGTATCCATAGTCAAGCTTTTACTTTTTATAAAATCTAATGTATACTTAAAAAAACTCTATGTGTCAATGTTTATGTACAGAGGAGCTAGTAGTTGCTTGTCAACGTACAGTTCCTTCTAGCATCCCTGTACATCTACCACAAACTATGCTCTCGTGTGCAAAAAAAAGGCAACAACGCTCCAATTTCATTCATGTCATCACTCTGCAACACTAGGTAGATCACTTATCTCAACATAACTACTGTACATAAGATCCCTGCACCTCAAACACTCAATGTAATTTCACTCATGAAGAAATTAAGAGTAATGTTCTCGCAGTGGGAGGTGATAAGTCCACAAGACTAGATGGATTCTCCCTTTGCTTCTTCCAATACTTATGAGACCTCACCAAAGATGGCAACATAAAGATGTAGTTCTTCCATGACTAAAATGACCTTGGGTCTCTAAGAAACAACAACCAAACCGTTATTGTGCTTACTCCGAAAAAAAGAGAGGTAGAGCAAGGTAGAGATTTTAGCCCTATCAACCTCCTTAATAGCACATACAAAATAATTACTAAATGCCTTACCAATTATCTTAGTCCTGTGCTAAACAACCTTATAGACGACTTGCAAAGTGCCTTCCTTAAAAGGAAGAAGTATCAAATACTATTTCATAGTGGAGCAAGAGACCCTCCACTTGCACCACTCCTCAAGATCTAAAAGTATCATGATTAAGCTAGACTTTGAAAAGACATTTATCAATGTCAATTGACAATTTTAATTTGAATCCTTCAAAGGTTTCAAGTTTGGAGAGAGGTAAGTCAATTGGATACATAGAAAAATGTGTCACAACTGTGAATTTCTCTATCCTCATAAGTGACACTTCAAAGGAGTACTTCAACGTATCAAATGGATTCCGTCAAGGGGATCCACTCTTCCCACTTCTCATCATCATTACTACTTATATTCTTAGTAAAATGCTCTGTCTAGGACAAAGTAACAAACTTATTCAGGCAATTAAATTCCCACACAATGGGTCGAAAGTAATAAACATATAATATGCAAATAATACACTCATTTTCCTATCCTCCCTTGAGGAAGGACTCATTACCCTCAAAAGGATCCTATACCATTTCCAAACTTGCTTTGTACTTAAAATAAACTTTAATAAGTCCCCTCTCTCTCTCTCTCTGGCATTAGGATTTCAAGAGAGACTTAACTCTTTCTCAATTCTTGGATGTGAGAGTGCCACCCTTTCACTCACCTACCTAAGACACCCACTAGATTATAGAAAAGCAATTGCAAACGATTGAAGCCCAATTCTTGATAAAATCAATGCTAGGTCAGAAAGTTGGAAAAGAAATCTCTTATCCCTTGGAGGACGAGTGATCCTTTTAAATTCCATATTGTCAACCATTCTAGCCTACTACTTGTCCGTTATGAATTTACCAATAAGTGTTGCTATGAAGGTTGACTCTACTAGGCGACGATTTGCATGGAAAACCAGTGCCTCTAACAATGTAGGATATCACCCAGTAAAATGGGAAAGAAATTATAGAACAAAGAAGCAAGGGTGATGAGACATAAGCACTGCTCTTAAGTGTAAACTGTTTTGGTCTCTACTCACTCATAGAAGACACCTTAGATGGTGTCAACTCTTTAGATCTAGATATCTCTCTACCAACAAAATGGGTGGATTTCTCAACTCCAACGTAGGTAACATTTCCCCATTCTAGAAGGAGATTAAGTCTCTTCACTTTGGTAAACACTATCAGCTCTTATGAGCCTCACAATGGTAAATCGATATTGTTCTGGGAAAGCAATTGGACTAGCGTTTATCTCATAAAATCCATTCTTCCAGACCTATATCACTTGGCAAAAACTAAAAAAATTACTCTAGCTAAATAGGCATCATGGACTTAAGCTACATGTGAAAAGTATTACACTATGGGCCTCAACAACCTAGTCGACGCCATCCATGTGTTCAATGGCATCTTAAGGTTTGTCTGATAAAGTTTTAAACAACTTTTAAATATATAACTTCTTTCCAGAAATTACAATGGTACAACGGTTCTACTAAATACTACAAACTTCTTAGAAATATATGGCTTTTGAAACAATAATTTCTTTGCATTTCCAGAAATTAAGGTATGACAGCTTCTAGTCAAAAACTAACTTCTACACATAGATTCAAAAACTAAAGTTTTACCAAACGGACCCTTAAACTCCTTCCTGCCAGATACTAAGGATAGAATCACATGGACTATCCCACAACTCTTCATTCACGATCAAGAGTTGTTACCATGTTATTAATGATGGTGGCTTGCGATCATATATTACAAATAAGCTATGGAAAATACCAACCTCCTCTAAAGTCAAATACTTTGGTTGGTTAGCACTGCATGCCATGATAATAACAAGGGAAAACTTACTTAAAAGAGGCTGGCCTGATTCACGAAAGTCCAAACTGTGCTGTATGCCATGCTACTCTAGAAACTAGTTTCCATCTATTTTTGCAATGCCCATTTGCAAGCAAAGTTTGGATCCTTGACATTTGGAACTACTTAATAATTAATCCTGAAATGACTACACCTACCACATGTTTAGATCAAGTGTTCTCCTTGAAACAAGCATGTAGATTTAACATAAGCTTAAACTGTTGAAACACTCATGTAGATCAAGTGTTCTATGCTTGTTCTTGCTATTACAGGTTATTTGGATAACCTGTAATAATCCTATCTTTAGACATGGTAGAGTTAATATTAATCCAGTTTTTTACAATATCATTTCACTCTCTTCATTTTGGGCAGAGGACCTAGATGCAAATGCTGCTGTCTCTGTATACTAGATCAGCATTGATGGCATTCAGGCTTTTTGGGAGACCAACACAAATGTTGCACCACTGCTCAACCTCAACCATCCTACCACCGATGTGAATCTGTTGCTCGCCCTTGAAGTTGATGCAATGGTGCAATTAGAGGCTTTCAACATCAAGGGAGAGGATGAGCATGTAGTGGAATGGGGTTTGGATGAGGAAAATGATGGGAATGCAGCACCTAAAAGCTTGCAGGATTCAAGGCATTGACTCTGACACAAACGCAAGAGGCATCACTAACATGTTGCATTCTTTTGAAAACTCTATACCTAGTTCTTCTGCCATTTACCCATGGAGTTTGCACTTAAATGTGTTACATGTATCCTTCCTTGGGATCTATATACGCAAGATGATGTAATAAAATTGATGCATCATCCATCAGGCACTTCACCTCTTTTGTATGGATGGGCATCTTATTTTCATGTCTTTTCTCTTACTTGATGATGGTTATCATAGTCAAGCAATATCAACGAAACCATCTACTACTACTTATCAAAAGAAAATAACTACTATACATCAAAGCTCAACAGTATCCCTTTACGAAATCACTAGTCTTACTTCTTCTGCTTCCTTTAAGCTTTTCTTCTATGCATGTTTTCTCAATAATTTATAAATAAAACATAATACAGTTTACCAAAGAAAATGCATAGACCTCGCTTAGTTTACAAAGACCTGCACAAATAGATGCTATCAACAATGTTATCATACCAATGGGACGGAGAATCATTTAAGTGAAATAAAAAGATGGGGAACGGAGCAAGGAAGGGGTCACCAGTCACATGCAGAGGAAAAGTGAATAAACAAATCATGGTGATAAAATCAAAACGTTGTTTCCTTTTGTTACTGTTGCTGTTGCTGCTGCTGCTGCTGCTGAGTACATGATGTTCAACAACTTGCTTAGCAAATAGCAATGAGTGTGAGGGAAAGGGAGAGAGAGCTCACCATACGATTCTGTGCTCAAATTGGATTGCTGAGGAGGATGGTGGTGAAGATAGAAAGGAGAGATGATGCTCCTTCCTGTCATGTTTCACTTGTCTCCACTGCAGCAGGTCCACTAGTGCCGTTGCTCGGCTGACATCAGCCTACACCATCCACGAGAAAAGAGATAATTATCCTACAGTAGATCCAACCAACTATCATAGTGCAGTTAGTCAGAGAAAGTGGAACTTACACCTCCCACTTAGATTTGAATTTCACGGACCGTAGATATACATACACACACACACACACACACACACACCAATTTCAAAAAAAAAAACCCTATAGTAGATCCAAATGGAGTCTCATTACATGGCCATGAATGCGAATTCTAGAATGGGGAGGTCACCGTGTGAAGAACTGAAAACTACTCCAAAATTTACCAGTTCACGCATTCCTCCCATGAGTCTCACAGCAGGTCCTCTCCTAGGGTATATATATGAGGGACTCACAATCTTTTCATCCAGATTTTTAGTAATTTCCAGTAACCAATTACCATTTTTACAGATTTATTTTCCTTTCTTTTTTCAAAGAAATATGACATTTTTGGAAATCAAGAATTCTTGATTATGTTCACAACAACTCGGTAAAATGGTAAAACTCCCGGTTGTAGAGGTAGTAGGGAGTTCAATGCCATGAATGTCAAAAATTATACTATCATGTGCAATATCTACATTTCAAAGTTTGTTCTGGTGAGTGGCGGAGAGTTCCTGCCGAACTTAGTTGTCTTGAAAAACAGAGTTCTTGATTATATCTCATTCTAAAATTAAAAAGTAACCAAATAATGTGTTATACAACAGGCTAAATAGTTACAACCGTGTATGTGAATAGACGTGCAAAGGATAGGAGTTCATCTTAGTTTCTTGTACCTTTTTGTTCGAATCTCAAACAACCTCCTTTCTAGATGTGACTTTAAAACATCCCTTTGCCCAAATTGTTCGACAAAGACACAAACCAGCCCAATCTAAGATAAAGAGCAAATCAAACATCTTCCATGGTAAAAAAATGCCAACATTATGAAGCTATTTATCCCTTCAAATTTTATAAGACTAAACCATCATATATCTATAATCATAAACAAACTCCCTAACTAAGGCCAAGGGGGAAAAAACAGACATTTGCATGCTCAAATGGAAACGTCAAAAAACAATTACAACTTAGACTTAATAGGAACCTTGAATGAAAAGGGAAAAGGCCTAATTGAAAATTAAGCAATGACTAAATTCTAAAAAAAAGTAAAGATTCCACTTGGAGTAGCAAAAACTGCTTCTGGCTTTGAAACATAAGGTAAACACAGATGTAGGATTGAGAAATTCTACCCCACTCTTTAAAAGACAACACATATGAGATTGAGACAAGGTATGTTTCTTTGATTATAAGTTCATGTTTCTGTTTCACTTTCCAATGTGAGAGATTGTAAGTCCAGGTGTCACTGGTTGAAACTAATAATATATTTCAACTGAACAGCATAAATACATTACAGAGGTTTCAAGGAAGATGGACCTTAAATAACAATAGCAAAACAATAGACGAAGCACTTGTAAACCTGTTGAGATTGCCTTTCTCGAAGGCACAAGCAGGGGACAATAAAAGGTAATATGGAACTATGCCAATTATATGAAACTAAAAGAAGAGTAAAAAGGTGCAGTTTCCATCAGGCCTGTCTGTATTGGTAATAGATAGCTGTTGTTAATTATTTCTTAAATTAAAATTCAACATGCATGGGAAGGTAATTTAACAGCATGGTCTACAGGGGAAAGAAAAGGCTCCAATAAATAAGCACGAGGACTACAGCGACAAACTGGAACAATTATGTATTGGTTGTTGCTCCGGAACAGATGCCATCATGAAAGAAATCTATGTCACATACAGCTCACGTCTACATTGAGCACAGCTGTTCAATGGCATTTTACTGGAGTCTGAAGGGAACAAAAGGATTTCATATCAATTATGCACTTGCCAGAAACAAAAATGAATAATAAAATCACGAAAGTAAAAGGTCTGTGTAAAATTTATCATGACAACAACAAAATTTATCAAAGGTCTTGTTTCAAATTGAAAGAGCAGTAAAGTTGAGTTCTTTTTTTTCCGGCAAAAAGAAAAAAAAAACAATATGGATCATATTGCTAAAAGACTCCGCTATTGCTGAATTTCATCTTTGGTATGGGGCAGGATGCCAGTATCAAGGGGCACTCTTCGTAATTCCATACGAAAAAAGGAAGAATTGGTAGAAATGAGTATAGGAAATTACTAAACATTGGACATGAATCACACAATATATCCAATTAACCTAAACATTTCTACTAGTTTCCATACAATTACAAACTTACATCTACATAACTGGTTCATATCTTTTAGCTATATGGAAGATGCTTTATTTTTCATTACAATGCAAGTCAAAGATAACAATTAATTGATATTGATTAATCAAGCTTTTTTATTTGAAAAATGGAATCTGGTCCGTTTGTTATATTGCTTCAACTCTTAAAGATTCAGAGAAACAATCTAGACCATGAGACCCATAAGAGAAATTTGGACCAAGGTATAAGTACACTTGTTGGTAATCCTAGAAGAATGAATAAAGCTAATGCCTTCAAAACTTCAAATCCTTTGTGTTTCCCTCTGATCCCCTTTAGCACGCCTATGAGTTCCACTACTCTTTGGTTCATTGGTAGAGGTGGAAAACGGACCGGGCCAGGTCGGCCCGGCCCACGAAACAAGAGGCCCATCCTGGTCGGCCCACAGGCTGGTCCAGGTCGGCCCTCCTTTTGGAAATCATGGGCCCGACACAGCCCATGGCCCGTCTGTGGGTCGGGCCGGCAGACCGGTCCATTGGACCTAAAATTAATTTTAAGAAATTATTTTTTTTTATTAATAAAAAAATCTTTGAAATACATCATTTTTTTACATAAAAAATACAAAAGATATTTACATTATTTTTTTTACATTTTTTAATTTACAATTTTATATCAATAATTATTCATTTGTGGAGTCTGTTCTGCTAATCTTCATCATTTAAAAATTCATTAGATTTTACATTATAAAATCCTGTAATTATATGATTATAAGATATACATGAACTTAACATATCATAAGTTGAATTCCATCTATATTGAACATCTAACTTAAATTTTCTAGGTTTTAAACCATTT
>JAMKQA010013575.1:0-37771 GCA_024699735.1 Posidonia australis
GGCTTAATGGGCTTGTGTGGACTTGTGCGGGCCTAATGGGCTTGTGTGGGCTTAATGGGCCTAAGTGGGCTAGGATTTTGGTGGTTGCAACCAGAGCATCAACCGGAGTAGCCTGCTGCCAAGTGACTTCAAAATCGGGGTGTCTACACCTTTGGAAAGGAAGATGAAGTTAGTGAAGCAGACAGTGCAGATAATGATGATAATGCGCCATCACAATTTTAGTTTCATGATAATGACACGGAAGACCCAAATCTACATGTGGAGGAAGAGACGGAGCTTGTTAATATTGACACAGCAGAAGATGTTAAAGAAACATGTATCAGTGCCAAATTGTCACCTCAAGCAAAGGCAGAATTTATAGCTTTCCTAAAAGAATATGTAAATGTCTTTGCATGGAGCTATGATGACATGGTTGGTTTAGACATTGAGGTGGTAGTACACACATTACCACTAAAACCAAATTCCAAGCCAGTCAAGCAGAAGCTTTGCAGACGGCGACCTCAGTGGCTGTTGAAACTTAAGGAGGAAATCATGAAACAACATAAAGTCAATTTCCTCAAGGTCGTCCTTTGTCCTGAGTGGCTCGCCAATGTAGTGCCTGTGCCAAAAAAAGACGGGCGGGTTCGCATATGCATAGACTACCGAGACCTTAACAAAGCAAGCCTGAAGGATGATTTCCCGCTTCCCCACATAGATGTTTTGGTGGACAACACAGTAGAGCATAAAATGTTGTCATTTATGGATGGGTTTTTCGGATATAACCAGATCAGAATGGCCGAAGAAGATATGGAGAAGACGTCTTTCATTACCCTGTGGGGAGTCTTCTGCTATAAAGTAATGCCATTCGGGTTGAAGAATGCAGGCGCAACATACCAGAGGGCTATGACAACGTTATTCCATGATCTTATGCACCAAGAAGTTGAAGTGTACGTGGATGACATGATTGCCAAGTCTAAAGAGCCCGAGAATCACCTCTCCTATTTAAGGAAACTGTTTGACCGCCTGAGGAAATATAAGCTTCGCCTCAACCCCAACAAATGTGTATTCGGGGTATCTTCTGGAAAGCTTCTGGGATATATTATCAGCCAGAGAGGAATAGAAGTGGATCCCCACAAGGCAAGAGCCATCATTGATATGCCTCCCCCTGCCATTGAAAAAGAAATTCCCAGATTGTTGGGACGGCTACAATATATCAGTCGGTTCGTAGCGCAGCTTACACCCATATGTGAGCCGATATTCAGGCTCCTGAGGAAGAATGCCCAAATACACTGGAACAGTGAGTGTCAAGCGACCTTCGACAAGATTAAGCAGCTTCTGGCAAAGCGTCCAGTCTTAGTTCCTCCCACGCCCTGACAGCCTCTGTTTTTATATCTCTCAACCACACAATATTCCATGGGCGTAGTCCTAGAACAGCATGACGAATCAGGACGTAAGGAGAGGGCTATCTACTACCTTAGTAAGAAGTTCAATGATTGCGAGGTTAAGTACATCACTATAGAGAAGGTTTGCTTATCTTTGGTATGGGCTACTCAGCGCCTCAGACATTATATGATGGCATATCCAGTCTTGTTATTATGTCGACATGATCCTATCAAGTATATTCCAAAAGCCAGCTTTGGTGGATAGATGTGTTAAGTAGCAGGTAATGTTGTCGCAGTATGACATCACATTTGTCACACAAAAGTCCATGAAGGGACAAGCAATGGCGGATCACTTAGCCGACTTCCCATTGCCAGAATACCAACCACTGCAAACACAATTCCTAGATGAAGACATTTTGTTTGCAATGGGCGATGAAGAATTAGAAAATCCTCAAGATGAGCATCAATGGTGTTTGTACTTTGATGGTGCAGTCAATAAAAAAGGAAGAGGTATCGGAGTAGTTTTGGCAAAGCCACAGGGACAGCTAATTCCCTTTGCGAGGAAGCTGACATTTGAATGCACCAATAATGAAGCTGAATATGAAGCATGCATACTGAGATTACAGGTGGCACTGGAACAGGGCGTCCGAGAACTTCAGGTATATAGGGATGCAATGCTGGTCATTTCGCAAATCAACGATGACTGAAAGACAAAGGACCAGAAGCTTGTGTTATACTATGAGCATTTGTTGAAGCTGATTAATGAGTTCTATAATGTCAAATTTTCCTTCATGAAGCAAGCCAAGAATGTGTAAAATAATCAACTAGATGAATGACCCCAATAACATCAATTCTCCAAGTGGAAAAGGACCAAGGTGATGACATTATAGAATAACATTATTTTATACACCATTTTCCTCTATAATGAGTTCTATCTGGCCATTGATTATTTTACAAAGTGGGTTGAAGTGGCATCGTATAAAATAGTTACAGCGGCAATTACAGAAAAATTCATTAAGAATAACATTATTGCCAGATATGGGGTTCCACAAGCCATCATATCAGATAACGGGGCCAACTTCATAGCAAAGAGAGTTGAGGATTATCTTTAGGGTTACAGAATCAGACATCATAGATCCTCTCCTTATCGGCCGCAGATGAATGGAGCCGTAGAGTCAGCCAATAAAAACCTGATAAAGATCTTGAAGAAGATGGCCGAGACCCACAAAGATTGGCATGAGAAGTTGCCTTATGCGCTATGGGTTTACAGGACCTCAGTCCGGACATCAACAGGAGCAACGCCATACTCACTTGTGTATGGAATGGAGGCAGTCCTCCCTTTTGAAGTGGAGATTCCGTCATTAAGGATTCTGAAGGAAACAGAGTTGGATGAGGCAGAATGGATCCAAAACGGCTGCGCTCAACTTGACTTGATTGACAAACACAGCTTGCAAGCCTTACACTATGCCCAATGCTACCAAAAGCGAGTGGCCCGTACATATCAGAAGAAAGTTCGGCCCCGAAATTTTAAGCCAGGTGATATGGTTCTGCGCGCCATTCACTTACCTGATGCCCGGGGAAAGTTCAGGCCTAACTGGTGTGGACCATTTATTGTGAAAGAAGCCCTGTCAGGAGGCACTGCCATTCTTGAGGACATGGATCGGAGGGAGCAGTCAGAGCCTGTTAATGTTGCTTACCTGAAAAAGCACTACCAGTGATCCTCAGCCAATCCCGAGCCTTGCATCGTGAACCATGCATCTCTATAGTTTACGTTTTTCGCATGCTAGTATTTTAAGCTACTACATCCAAACATTACAAAAATCATATCATATGCACTGTATTTTCTTTTTCTTTGCACTGTAGTTACAAGCATCACCATTGCCCAATGAGGAAAATCAGAAAGCCAGCCTGTTTGGGAAGAATTTTGATCCTCCTCACATGTTACTACCTGGGTGGCCTAGGGAGTGAGGGAGTGATTATCCATGGAAAGTGGGCGAAATGTACAAATTCACAAGGAACCTATACCTCCAAAGGGAGAAAAAAAAAGATAGGTCGGGAGAGAGTGTGAGCCAAAGAAAATATAGTCTTTGGAGCACAAAAGAAATAAGAAGATAGAAGTTACAGATAGAAGTCGGCTCCAATGAGAGAGGCATGCAAGACAACTCTATCCCTATCACATAACTTGGAGAGGAGTTGAAGCATACACCTACGAAGCCCATATTTTTAAAGGGACTAGCCACCCCTTAAGTTAAACTGAAAGAGCAGTCATCCCCCAACCTAGGTGTTTATTATCTCCTTGTAGGGGTAGGGTAGGTTAGCATGCCTTTGAGAGAGTAAAAGAAAAATGAATTATTGAAAAAAGTAGGTGTATGCCCTAAGAGTTTGACACGGAGTCCATGTTATCCTAAAATACTATCAAGTGAGAGCCACAAATAAACCTAGGAATCCAGATGGCACCACGTGAGTTGAGGAAATTCTAGTTCATCGTAGCAGGCAATAAAGGCTTCCGTGGTACTGAGGGCACCAACATTAACAAGTTGTGCATAGATCTTACTTCCATCTTATACTTCTATAAATCATTTAGCATTTAGCATTTTAAATCATGCATTTTTTGCATCACTTTGCAAGGCATTTGTCCATATTCCAACCAAGGGCATGCCAGCTGCCTTTTTGAGTTGCAATATTTGGCAAAGAAGGGAGTCTCAACCGAGGGTGTGTTAACTGCTCCTTGGTTGGAGATAGGGCCTTTGACTAGGGGCATGCCAGCTACCATTCTAAGTCAAAAGACTCACTAGGACAGTGCTATTAGGAGCATACGGGCAGACATAGTCAGACCAGAATCTGAAATGACACAGTGTGCAAGCAAAATTGTCTTTTATTACAGTCCATCAGTTGTACAAATTTGCTTATGTAATGAATGTGGACCAAATATATTCAGTCAACTTTGGGCCTTTTTGAGCTGTCGACTCCTGTAAAGGAAGTGCCACTAGGAGGAAGTTCACTTATAGGCCAAGTTTCTTGAATTTAAGCCTCATACTCTATTGTGCAATCTGAGCCTTCAGTAATGGCGAACCCAGAAGATTGAATGCCAATACACGTCATGCGGGTCAGCTCAGAGGTCGTCACATCAGAACCAAGAACGTAACTTTTGAAGCAGTCGGGCATAGAGCTTTGCTCAATCGAGTCCTGGCAAAAGTCGAATTGACGAAGAACACGGACAGGATGGTATTCTACGCCGCCCGTTAGCCCCAGAAGGACAACAAGTCGCATGTCGCTATCGTTAAAGAAGACAGTGAAGGGCTTCGAAGTTGTGGATAGAATACGCCAAACTACAGTGTCCTTCGTGAGATTTCGTAGTCTATTGCACAGATCATGTACGCCTGGAAGGGCATGTGAATGGTTGGTACGACTGTAGGATTCAAACACTGAATGTTGAGGGTGCAGGACTTCCATCCCCATATTGGCAGCGAGCCAAACCTCATAAGTTACTGAATGTTGAGGGCTCAGTTAGATTGGCACAGCAAATCATTGAGGTAATATTATTAACTTACTAGCACTAAGGCGCCGCAACCATTGAAATGCCTGAAACGTTTTAGGGCCCAATCCAAGTTGACATAAGTTTCCGCCAGAAGAATGGGGGCCAGATCAATCTGGCGGGTGATCATCGCCAATGCTATTTCTGCCACCTCAATGGCCACTGTCATCCGACCTTGGCTGAAGATTAGCTCTCCAAGGAAGCGTACCACAAAGCCGTAGAGCCACAAGCTACCTAAGGACAGACGGGTGCTGATAATCTTGTCAAAGTAGTCCAGGCGTAGCATAGTAGCTGACCCGTCCTTGCAAATGAGACTTTTCTCGCAGATACTTCGAGACAAACCGGTCAGTTGGCTCAGGACTGAAGCATAGCTATCGTGGCACGAAAAGACAGGCGGAGACATGTATGGCAATAGGCCACATATTCGTTAGATTTCTTCCAAAGTGAGAGTCAGCTCTGTCTGCCCAAAACGGAATACATGGAAAGCAGGTTTCCAGAATCTAGCTCCAGCACATAACAAATGCCAGTTCACTTCCACTTTAGCAATATTCAGTAATGAAGATGATATGCCCCAAATCCGTAGTTGCTCAAGATCTGCAACTGTCAATGCATCAATCCATGCTCGCAAAACATCAGAGCAGTATCTCGGCGTCACCATGGTTGGGTATCCCTATGGAAATGATCTTGGGTCAAGATATGGCAAGAAAAATGCAGGATCGAGTCTAAGGCCAACAGACATGATTTGGCAAAGCACTTGCTCATGGTAAAAAAAAAAAACAAAAACAAAAACAAAAAAGAGCAAGTAAAGGTTGTAAATCAGAAAGAAAAATAGAAATCAGAACGTGTAACACCTCCCCTTGCGTGATATGAAAATATGCATCAGGAGATTAATTTATCTTGTCTTCTGCAAATCTAAGGTGCGATGGGACATCAGCCTATGTAGCCTTTTCTCTTTTTAATATATGAGAAGTGCACAAGGCCCAAAAATAAGAGACATCAGAATATTCCTTCACATGGTTTGATAAAAATAGATATATGTTGTTCCTTCCATGTAGCAAGATATGAGGGAGTATAAACAACAAGATTCAGCAAGATATATGCATATGTGAAGAATCATCACAAGGAGGAGGATAACATACCATTGTAATGAAGGAGAGAGCGTAGTCGGCACCAAGTGAATAGAAATAAAACTGCAGGAAGGATTCAAAGCTCATGGAAGGTTTTCGCAGTAGAAAAGGCGGCAGATCTCGCTTGGAGTGTGAGATTATATAGAAAAAAGAGAAAGGGTCGCAGCAGAAAAGGCAGGCAAACTGCAATTTTCTGAGGCACACCAACATAGCGCACCTACCAGGCACACCAAGGTGGCGCATATCACAGGTGCACCAAGGTGGTGCACGAAGATGGCGCACGGAGCTGGCGCACCACTTGCTGGACATTGGACAGAACTTCCCTTGAATGTTAAGCTCGCCCAAATCGGCGCCAATTCTTGAAGCCCACAACAACAACATACATTCCACACACAGACAAGCACCCAAGAAGACGACTGCATTCCCAAGGTAGATTTGCATTCATGAGTTTTAAAAAATACAAAGTACATTGTTCGAGATTCAAGTTATATAAATTATACAAGGACTAGCAAACAAAAAAAGAAGAATACTGAAAAAGAATGGAAACAACTACTCCTCGTCTGACTCCTCCACATCAGATGGTGCCTCTTGGAAGCTCTTCGCCCGGAGTCGAGCCCCTCACCGGATGATCCGATGCGAGCACTGGGCAGCAACAGCAGCTTGCATGCGGCAGCAGAACTTAGGACCCTCTGTGAAACCTCTGTGTCAGAGCGGTCCTCCTCAGATGCCGGATAGTCTTGCTATCAAAGGAATGTTAGATATATATCAGTGGCAAGTATGTTGTTAAAAGAAAATGGCAAAAGCAAAAGGGGAAAGGGATACCCGGAGGATGTTCCACCAATGCAGTTCCTGCACGAGTTTGCAAATATGTCAGGTGATTTTATGATGGAAGTAAGGTGATATATAACTAAAATAGAGGCGCATACCCTTTTCTGCCTGATATCCTCATAAAAAGAGGCAAACTGCTCCTTAAAGCCTTGTGAAAGTAGAACATATGTCAGATTTGTCCTTTTGTATGATATAAAGTTTTCAAGCAGAAATTATAACAATTTACTTTGGCCCAGTCAGAGCCATACCACATTCCGCGCTGGCTATCGTGCATGGCCTCCTCAAAAAGGTAGGGCTTCCCGACCCGCCTGTACCAAGCTAAGTAGTCCATATAGTTGACTTCTCGAAGAATATGTTTGTCCTAAGAAGCCATAGCAGCAGCATGTCGACTCCTAGCCGCAGCACAAGACGGGACCGGGAGATCCATGTCTGAGGGAGGAGGGGCAGGAATATAGAATTCGTTCAGCACCTGGTGCCTCACGCGCCCTGGGAGGAAATAGGCCGACTTTTTCATGCAATAGAACTTCACTTGTTTGTCTCTCAGAACACGGCCAGAGTTCAGAGGTGCCCAGTTGAAGCTGTCATATCTTGAGAATGGGCGCAAGTGAACCTATTTGCAGAAATAGACAATTATAAGCAATGCGGGCAAATATGAACATACAGAAAATAGATTCCAAGCATGAGAACTTACGTCCTCGAGCTCTACCAAATCCAGCAGGTATCGGTAGGACTCGTAGCTGTAGACCCCCGCAGTAGCCTGGTGTTCAGGCTCGACCCACTAGCGAGGGAGACGAAGAAGCTCGTCACGGAGGCGGCCGACAGCATGTCCCCGTGTAATATGTTCCATGGCCAAGTACTAGCAACGGCAAGCAAAGGACAGTTAATCAAATATCATCAAGAAGGGAAATTTTACAAAATTAAAGTAAATACTTACAGTGAGTAGGGAATACAGTCCCATATAAGACCGGTGACCCAGCCTAGCTACATTATCAAGCCCACAGATCAACCAAGTGTAGTTAGCTCCAACCCAATCATAATGATCCAGGCACTCCAGGTTGGTAAAGTATGCTAGCCAATCCGCATGAATGCAATAAGCGGAAGAATCGTAGAAAATCATTGCTAGCAGATCCAGCAGGAAGTGCCTGAGTACAAAATCCACCTCGTCACTGCCCGACTTTAAGTTGGGCCAGAACTGGTCCCACTCTCTAAGCCACCCCATTGTGATCATATGTTTCCCCCTAGGTGGCTTTGGAGGAACACGGCCTAAATGCGCAGGGGCCAGGTGCATCCCGTGTGTGGTCTCGCCTATGATCGGCTCGTCGCCGAATGGGAGACCCGTTAGCAGGGCCCACTGGTCAAGTAGGACGGTCAACTCTCCGAATGGGAAGTGGAAGGTATGCGTCTCAAACCTCCATCTCTCCACTAAAGCCTGGAAGAAGTTGTAGTGGCGTTGGATGGCTGGAATGCGGAGTAAGCCACCAAAAGGGGACCAGTGGAGCAGAAAGTCTTGTAAAAACTCGGGTAAGCGGTGGAAGTGATCGAGCATAGGGGCCCAATGACACTGCATCACCCGGTTAGCGTCGCCAACCTGAAATGGTAACAGCAGAATAAATACAGGATCAGACAAGCAGTGGTGTTAAAGCCAAAGCATGCGAACAAAAAAAGAAGAAGAAGGGAATGAAATAGTTACCATGAAGTCGGGGCTATCACAAATATGATTGCTGATGAGCAGTCGTCCCACGAAGTTGCCAGACTCCTGAAAGTGCATTTGTTAATGAAGGTGACAGACTTCTATTACATACGCAAATTATTCCAGTTCAGCTTACCTCTACGGGGATAGCAGGTGTAGAACTGCTGGAAGCACGTGACCTCGAGGAGTTGCCTCGCCGCCGTGGACGAGAACTAGAGGGAGTGTCCCGAGGTAGTTGTGGAGTCCTTTCCTCGGAAACTGGGTCATCCTGCGAGGAGATAAAGGTCACGGTGAGATTTAAACAGCAGAGTCAAGTACAACCAAGCTCAAGTCTGGAAATAATGTGTGGTATTAAAAATGCTTGCTATTATATGCATTCGGAAAGTACGCGGTAAACAATAGAATAAAAAGTATACTTTGCTCAAGCAAAGCACATTAACATCAATAGTTGTTTATAAAATGCAGAGTAAAACAAGGTGCAAGCATAGCCAAGTATTGTCAGACATGGTCTGTTGTGGGAGTTTGTAAAAAAAAAAAAAAAAAATCATCATAAAAGCATAGTTCGTTTGGCAGTTATTGGTGATTTTGGGCATGGAAGTAAGGAATTCTTGTTGCTGTAAGGTGTAAGGAAAGGCATTCATTACTCTGTTATGTGTTTTTACCCGTGATTATTGAGTCTTATTTGGTAACTTAAGCTTGATTCAGTAAAACTCGAGGCATGCGTAGCAATGGTAGGAAAATTATTTCAATCTTTTGGCAAGACAAATGATGGCTTTGTAATTCAGACGAAGCATGGATCTACAGTCGATGAGATTCACTTTTGTAAAACTTGTTTTGTTTAATGCACAACAGTTACCCAATAACCGACTTATCACCACCGCGTCATTGGCCTTCCCAGCAGTTCACCACCGCACCTCTGACCATTCCGCCCACCAGCATACCCAAGTCACCCAACTGCCAGAACCCACCACCACTAACACGGCCGAACCCACCACCACCACGACCCATTGCTGGAACACCCGCCACCACCTCATGAACCATGTTCCACCACCACAGCCCAAAATCCAGCTACCATTCACAGCGGCCCACCGGAACCCATCCAGCCATCGACCACCCAAGACAAAGAGGGGAAAGCAAACACGAAAGGGGAGGAGATCAAGGAGGAGCAACAATACCTCCATCGGCGAGCCTCTCTCCAGCCAGTCTCGGAGAGTCTGATCCATCGCTGCCGCCGCCTAGCTTCCGCCGCGCAAGGTCTCCACACCACGTTGCCGCACGAGATCCCCACACCAGACCCAAGCACCTAGCCGGCGCACCATCGAAATACCACCGCCGTGGGTGAAGGAGGAGAAGAGATGAGGGGAGATGGGTTTCGTTGGAAGAGAGGGAATGAAGAGGAAGAAGAAGGGGCACGGGTAATGTGGAGGAATAAGAAAGAAGTAAAATAAATAAGGGGGGTTTCGCACCCTCACCATCTCGGCATGGCTGTGGCCTCCTCCCCCCTCTAGTGCGACCCCCACGTCGAATTGGCCCCGAGTCGGGGGCACGATCACAGTAATGAAAAAAAGACTCAAATGCAAACAACTTAAAACTAAGGGGCCTAGACAAAACCACTCCTTCGAAGATCGACGGAGGACCGCCGGCGTTCCTCCTCTGGCGTAACCTCCGGCGACAAGCCAGCGGCGGCGCGGCGACTGTATTGCTCCGGCGACGGCTTTGAGGGCTGGAGAGATGCACGGCGGGTGTCTCTAGAGCGTCGGAAGGGACTGGGGAGGCCTTAGGATCTCCCCCCACCTCTGGCTCCATCGTGGAGTTGACCAACGCTGAGGAAGACGACTACGAGGATGTTGGCGGCGACGCTGCGGCTGGAGTAGCGTGAAGGGGGCAAGGAGAGCTTCAAGGAGACCTGAGGGGACTTCTGGAGGTATCGGCGAGGATCGGGGAGGTCTGCCATGCTCCCCCCATCTCCTGTGTCGAAGACGACGACGGCAGAGGAATGGGCGGCGCTCCAGGCTCCGGAGCAACGGCACAGCAGCTCGGCAAGGTTCGTGACAGTGCGGTGGGTCTCTTGGAGGAGGTCGCGAGCGGTAGGGACATTCGGTGACTTCCAGCGGCTTCGACGGTGAAAGAGCAGCAGTCAGTGGAGCAGCGGCGATGGCGGCATTGGCCCTGGCCACATGAGGCCAAGGAAGCTTCTCCTGAGTGACGGGGCTCAGGGAGGAGAAGGAGATAGAGGGGGGAAAAGTCCCAGGGATTTCTTCCCATCCCCGGAGGCCATGGGTCTCGCCAGTGGTGGTGAACCCACCATTGGAGGAGAACGAGACGGCGTAGGGGTGGCAGTCTCTAGTTGAACGCAACTCAGAGGGCCGGGGAACTCTCCAGACCTAAAGGGGGATGCTCTGGATTGAAAAAGAGGGGAAAACGAGTACCTAGTTGGCGGCACTGTCTCCCTAGCGGTGCTCAACGTCGACGCTTCTCCGGTGGCTGCTCTGGCTGTGACGGCTCGAAGCTTTCATAGGTGTAAATCGCTAGAAGAGAGGTTTTGAAGGTCGAGTGGATTTGCTAGGTTCTGGATGTGGGTTTCACGTGCGTTGGGAGTCTGGAGCTTGGTCTGTCGGCGGCGAGATGTTTTAAACTCTGGCAGTCACTTCTCCAGCCATTGATCCTCCTTCAGTGGATGGATGCCGTTGGATTGAGTGTGTGACAGAGGAGGAAGGTCCGGAGATCACGCAAGAGGAGGATGAGTGCCGGAGATCTCAGGAGTGACCGCCGGAAATAGTATCGGAGGTGTCACCGAAGAATCGTCGGAATTATTTTTGCTCTTTTATAAGGTTTGTTGATTGAAGGATGAATGGGCTGAGTTGGGCCTAGCGACTGGGTTGTGTTTTAGGGTTTTTTCCAGGTTTTTCATTTGGGATTCTTTATGGATTTTAGAGTTTTGATTTTAGATTTTTAATTGGGTTTTGTGATTTTAATTTAACTTTTGATTTTGTGATTTAGGGTTTAATTAATTGGTTTTTAAATTAGGGTTTTTGTGTGTGTTTTAATTAGGATTTTTGTGATTAAGGTTTAGGGATTTTAAGGTTTTATTTAACTTAGGGTTTTTTTGTGATTTTAACTAAATTCTTTTGATTTTGTGATTTAAGGTTTAGTTAATTGGTTTTAAATTAGGATTTTAATTATTTTAGGCTTTTTAGGATTTAAATTATTTCAGGGTTTTAGGGTTTTAGATTTCAATTAGGATTTTGAGTTTAATTAGGGTTTTTATGTCTTAGTTAGGGTTTTTGGTTTAATTAGGGTTTTAGACTTTAATTAAAGCTTTAATTTAGGTGTTTTAGATTATGATTAGGGTTTTTAGTTTAATTAAGGTTTTTTGGATTTTAACTTGGGCTATGAGTTTTGATTAGGGTTTTTTGTGTTTTAATTAGGGTTTTTAGTTTAATTAGGGTTTTTGTGTTTTAATTAATTAGGGTTTTTTCTGAATTTAACTGGATTAAAGTTTTGTGTTTGAGTTTTAATTTAGATTTAATTAGTTTTTACTTGACTTAATTAGGGATTTAGTTTAAATTTTAGTTTAATTGGTTTTTATTATGGTTTTGACTTAGATTTTGACTTCATTGATTTTGCTTGATTTTGGATTAAGGTTTCTTTGTAATTAACTTTAATTTTTTAATGGATTTTATTAAGTTTTACTTGATTAGGTTGTAATTTGGATTTTAAATGCTTTAAATGAATTTTGACTTCAATTAGTGTTTTTATTTGATTAATTAGGGTTTTCACTTGATTAATTGGATTTTAAGTGGATTTTATTTAAGTTTGACTTTAATTGGATTTTTTGTTTGATTAATTTGGATTTTAAGTATTTTAAAATAATTTTGTTTATTTTTAATTCTTAATTATTGTGTTTTTCTTTGATTAAGTCAGAGTGGACTGGTGTAGGCCTGAATGAGCTTGTGTGGGTTTGAATGGGCTTGTGAGTTTAGGGTTTTGGTGGAGTTAGGATTTAGGTGTGGTGGTCGCAACCAGAGCATCTTTCCAGAGGAGTTTGTTGTCAAGTGACTTCAAAATCAGGATGTCTACAGTCTCATATCCAATGGTTTTATCCTTTGACCCCCTTAGACAATCACTAAGGCTAAGTCTCACCTTGGTGGTAGTAGTTAGTCTCATATCCAGGGATTTTATCGTTTGACTCCCTTAGGCAATCCTTTAGGCCGAGTCTTACCCTATTGGCAGTAGTTAGTCTCATATCTAGCGATTTTATCCTTTGACCCCCTTAGGCAATCCTTAAGGTTGAGTCTTACCTTGATGGCAGCAGTTTGTCACATATCCAAGACAATCCCTATACTTCTTATCTAGCCTGGCGAAAGCACAAACTTACATTTGAGTGTTGGATCTTCTTCTTCTTTTTAACCAGAAAGCTCCCTAGGTAGTCCCACATAAGAATATCGTATCGCCTTGAAGCCAGTTTCGTACTGAAACCACCTTCAAGGAGGGACAATCTATAGATATCTCGTTTTGACACTCTCCTATTTCTTCTTAAGCTACAACACACCATGTTCATGTTGCATTCAACCTTAGAAGCCTTTCTCTTAACCTAAGTACTCTCCTAAGGCTCGTTCACTAATTTAGATTGCAAAATGCAGGAAACATAGCGTTCAATGTTAAATGCTAGGGAGTCTACGTTCTATGTTGAATGCTCCAGTGCTTGCGTCTCACATGTCCAGCTCATTTCCCTTCCATTCCAGCCAAACCTTCCCTAATTAGACTCGAAATAAATTTTCAATATTTTTAACAAGTCTTCATGCCTTATCTCGAGGCCATTAGTACCTCATTAAGTGACCCATTTGACCACATTTGACTTGATATCCAAATTTAGCAATTTTTGAATCTTGGTGTGTGAATTTCCAGCTACATCTTACATTAAACATAGGATGTTATGCCTCTTATACCTGACAACTTAGCCTTATCACATTAACCACTTTCTTTCTTTGGGAAAATTGGAAGTCAAAATATTTCCTTTTTTAGAAAATTTTGGTGATCTTATGTAGCTTTAATCAAGTTTTAAACAAGATTTATTGCCCATTAATTGGAGGAATATTCTCTCGTTAATGTCGTTGGGCATCTGAAAGTGTAAGACGTAGTGTTGTCTGCATCCTACGTAGGGCGTTGTAATCCCAACATCTTACACCTCAAATATGGAAATTTTTAGCTTTGCCGAAACTACCTTGCCAATTTTGAATTTATTACCTTTTCTTTAATCACCCATGCCCCTATAAATACCTAGGTACCTCAGCCTTTGAGGAAAAAGGAAATGGAGAGGAGGAATTTTGATAGAATTTTGAGGATAAATTTTGAGAAAAATTTTGAGAGTTTGAGAGCTTCAAGTTGGATTTTTTTAAGAAAGTCTGAGGAGAGAACTCAAGGTTCCTTCCGGCGACACCATTTGTAGCAACCGCATTCCATCCAATCACTATTCATTTTTACTGTTAAAAGGGAGTTTCTTTGATTTATTGCATTTCATTGCGTTCTTGCATTCGTTGTAATACATTGCATATAGTTTCATCTAGGGGGAGTAGACCCTCGGGGGTAAGTGTTATTTTTATTTACTTTATGTCATTCGCTTCTTATCTTATATGCTTTTATTGCACTTAGTCAATCTGAGAACTTTTAATTTTATTTTGCAAGGAAAAGAAGAAAAGCTCACTAGCATAGGCATTCTCAGGCAACGTTGGCGTTGTCCTAATGTAGTTGAACCCGTAAAATACATGACATCTCTCAAGTATCCTAAGGGCTAGTAAAAGTAAATCAAAAGTGACGATCACATCAGCTTCGACATCCATGAAGTGGAGGAGCTACGTATAAACCAAAGGGACACCAAGAGAAGCGACGAAAGCGAGAACGCACAAAAGCACCTTCCGCCTTGCGAAAATCTTGTATCCACACCACCATGCACACATTTCTGATCTTCTCAATGGGACGTGATGTAACGACCTCGACCTCAAGTTGTTACCTCAATTTCTAGCCAGTACCTAACAGTCTTAGTCTCGATACCCGTACTAATGAAGGTATCACGTCTAGCTACACAGAGATCTCACGCCCCTTGGGTTTGTTGCCACAGTACCTCTGTGTACAGTCAGTATCCTGGGTCTTCGGCACCTGAAACAAGTGGAGTATCATACCTCCACGTTCAACAAGTCCTCGACCCGCAGACCTTAGCCTTGACCTCATGAACGACAGTCTAGGAGTCTCATACCACTAGGATCTGATGAACACTTACCTCGAGGATGTCATCATACCCCCTGGTCCTAGCAGCATACCTCGTCGGTCTCGGCCTCAGCAAACAGAAAACTCCAGAAAGCCTTTCAAATCTTTGTAAACTATGCATGTCTTTTATAAATCCTTTGGGAAATCATTTTCAATCATTTCCGGAATCATTTCAAAACACTACAAGAAAACCACCAACTCGAAGATACACCTTTTAATTCTTATGAAAACTAATCTTCTACATCCCTTAATGGTTTTCCCGGTAAATCATTTAAACCTTTGCAAACAAACTAATTCCCTTTATTCCAAAATATTTTTCAAAATCTATTTCAAAATCATTTACATGTCTTTTCAGAGATACCACAAAACACTATGCCCAAAACTGCTTGAAAACTGAAAATCGAAAATTACAGCTCAAAACAAAGCCTTGACAGCTTTCTTGTCAGGCCCAAATGTTCTAATATCAGGGTGCAGGACATCTATGACTCGTGTCTCTCGGGAATACAACCAAGCTAGTACCCAAAATCACAAGGTAGTGCCGCTGAATGACTCTTTCAATGCACCCTACACAAGATCAGCCACACTTTAGATCTAGGGATAACATCATGATCACTATTATCCATTTTAAAGTATTATGGAAGAGGCTTATTATAGCTAAGTCATATCGTCTTTTATGTCTTCTACATCCTAGGTGAAATTTTACTAATTCATTTTAGGCCATTCCTAAACCATGCTAATGATTATCTTAATAATTATTGTGTCAATTTAATTACCCCACCAAGATTAATATATATAGACATACACACACACACAAATATATATATAAATCAATACTAAATATACTTAAAAACAGAATTTTAGGCCCAGACTGTTTCTAAACGATCAACCAAAAGCAAAGCCCTGGTTCGGCACATCGACGAAAAACGATCAACCAGAGCAAGAGTCCAGGCCACACCCTAGAACTCATTTGTACCAGGCCAACTCGGTATACCAAACCAAGGACTCAAAGCAAACTGACAGTCAAAATCGACACATCAAACCAAAACGATATGCCAAATCAAGCGAAATCTAAAAATAAAAACATGACACCCAAAACTTGTCCCAAAATGGGAACTTAGGGTGCACCACATAGAAGCACCCACAACTTGCAAACCATACATCCAATCGAAGATCTCGACGAGCTCTTCAATTTGAGACAAGAAACACAACAATCCATTGTATGGATCACAAGAAATCACAAAATGAAGCATTAAAGGCATTATTTACCCGAGTTATTAAATCCTACCATAAATGCTTCATAAATACACATGAATTTTATAAAAATGACTATAATCTCCCACACACTATCATGCTCTTAGGTATTCATTTAGAATTAAAGGAAAGCCCATAGGTGTGTACCTCTTTCCTTCTTCCTCTTCATCCTTTCTTTCTTTCTTTCTTGCACGAGCCAACGATCTTTCTCTACTTTCCACTCTCTCCAGCCCGAGTAGCCTCCACACTCTCCTTCGTTGCTTCTTCTCTCTCTCTTCCTTTCCATCAGCTTCTCTCCTTCTCCTTCTTTCTTTCCTCCTTTTTCTCTCGATTCTTCTTCTCCTTCTTGAGCCTTCTTTTATTTTCTTTTTAATTTTTTCTATTCGAATTTTACACCAAAGCCCCTAGAAAAGGTGGAAATGCTCTGAACACCCATATTCATGAAATAACTCACCACAGATAACTTAATCATTAATTAATTATCATTATAATGATTAAGTAGGAAGGTTAAGGTTCGAGATATTATACGTGATCACAGTTATCGACCTAAGAAGTTAGGAGAATAAAGTTGATTCTTTTACAAAAGGTCTTATGAGAGAATTCGTAGAGAAGACTTTAAAAAGAATAGGACTAATGTTTACATTGTAAACATCTATGTATTCAACCATTTAAATATTTGTTAATTATTAATTCAAAGAGTAATCCATTATACTTTTATTTAATGGTTCAAAGAAGAAATAGATGGTTTATTTATTTGTTGTACTATTTATCTATTTTAATGGGGTTGAACTCTAATAAGCCTATTCCTTATAGTGCATATTCTATTGAAGTTAGCAATATGCCTTAATGAGTCCTTACACACTTAGGATGCTATGTGCTTTTATAGGATGCACACTGTGGTTAGTACTACAGGAAGGGATTTGATACCTCATATTACAGCAGCATGGCTTTGTATTATAGTAGTCTTGAACTATAAGTCATGATAGATTTGGCATCATCAAGAGGTCTAAAACTCCATACCAAAGTGGTATAAATTGACACTATACTGGTTGAACCATAGGAAGATTTGGAACCTTATGCTAAAAAAATCTAGGATTTCAATAGACTTACCTATGCAATGTGGAAATGAGTTCGTCTTATATAGGACATGTAGACTATCTTAAAGAACACTGATAGACACTAGATTTGATATAAGACCTTTATCGTGTCACCAGATTAAAGAACCAGGGAGACTGTGTGTGAATTGATAGACTGTGAAAGTTAGTGAGTTCAAGGCTTAGTCCACTCACATTTTGCATGAAGTCAATGTCACAAAGGTAGGATTCAAGCTTGTGGGGCATCCTGACACTAAGTGTAGTTGTTTCTAAGTGAAATGCCAATTTTGAATTAGTAGGAGATTATTGGAGAATCACTCCATGTAATTTAAAAATAAATTAGTAATGCAGTGAATGTCTGCAAAAAATAGAGCCATAACACAAGCATTTTTCAGACGTCCAATAGTCCATCTTTCAACACAGGAATTTTTCGAGCATCCGTGTTGGAAATCCATTGGTCCATTTCAAAAATAGGAACCTTTTGAACGTCCACACCGAATGTTTGCTGATTCATTTCGAAAATAGGAACTTTTTGAAAGTTCAGGTTGAACGTCTGTTGGATTGTTCATCTAAAGTAGTGTTTGAGCAGACGTCCTTTGCAGCATAATTCTGTTTTTTTGTTTTCAAATTTGAAAAGTTGTAAACATGATAGTTGCTTCCTTTAAAAGACACTAATTAGGAATTTTATTCCCTTTGAATTTAAAAGAAGAGATAATTACATTATCTTGCTTAAATATAAGGAGGGATAATCTCATCTCAATAAAATATGAGTTATCATATTAAAGAGAGATATAAAGAATTTCGTGCTAGAGTTTCTTGTGTGTGACTACGAGAAAGAAGCAATCGTACAACCTCTCGGAGGACTAGAAGGAAACTAATCATGTGTTTCAAGAGGAATAAAGTTTGACTCTATTGTTTGTTTACATGAAGTGGAAACGAAGGCGTTCCAACATTGGTTCTTTTGTAGTCAATTGCAAGTACACGCATCACGACTCTTCTTCATTGGTATATGGAAGCGATTCGGCTAAAACTTGTTGCACTATAGAGGTCGAATAATGTTTTAAGTGTCAATGTTTAATAACACCTCAACAGAAGTTGAAGATAGTCTTCTTAAAAAGATTTTTTATCATATACAAGTAAGATCTTTCTGTATTCACAGGAAAATTTTATTTCTGTATAAATCATGTTTAACATATTATTTGTGTTTTCGTTATAATTAGTCCTAATAATTATGCCTGAAGGCAACATTTATATACTACTAAGGGTATGTAAGTTTCACGGACCAGATTCTGTTTGATGGGCCTAGACTAGGCCCACTATTACAGTCCGATATAGTAGACTACCAAGCATGTGACTAGTTGGACTTAATAGACTTTACTATGGGCCCATGTCACTATGATATAATCTAAGAGAAACAGAAGGCTTATCTTGTCATAGGTATTTGTCTTGATGTTCTAAAAAGGATAGCAGCACTTTGTAATAAAGCAGGAAAGGTAAGCACTAACAAGCAGCACCATTATTAAGAAAGAAATATGATTTGGGCACCAGAAAGCACTTCATGTTTCGTTAAGGGAGAAAGGCTTCAAAGGCTAAGCTAAATCCATGTTTCCTGGGTTTCAAAGGAAAAGAAAAGAATCTAGTTGTTGCTGGTTGGCTGGAACAAAGTTATAGGGAGGGTGTTGCTGTAATGAGTATGTCTCTCATCCAATACACCTTATCATGTTTAAACTTTTCTCTTTTCTACTCTTTCTTCTCCTCTCTTTTCAATTTTTCTTTTAAACTTTCAAAACCCACCATCACTTTAATGACGTCTCACTTTATCCAAGAGCTGAGCTTGAGACCTTGTCTATATATCTTCCCTACCAAAACAGCGGCTCCATAATCACCATCATAATATGACCTTGTCTTAATACCAGAAACAGTTTATCTTGTCACATAGACGCAAGTTGAACTCTTCCTCCTGCACTTTTTTCTTAATTCCTTATCGACTAGTTGCCCTTGTATTAGGTCACTTATTTGACAAGGCATATACATGCACTACCTTACCAAGCATGTGCTAGCTAACATGGACCAAAATCAATGAAAATCAGCAAGGTGGTTTCGCTTTGGTTGTACACTAACTGAGTCCTATTTCTGTTTTCAAAAAACTACAAGAGGGCCGCCTGCTTCTCGATAAGATCTTGAAAGAAATGGGTAATATTTCCAGTTAATTTACAGTCTGTAAATATCAAATCTCCAGAACAACATGCATGATTGAAATATTTATTCTGTGTTTAAAACACAATACTATGATATGAGGAATTATTATTTTAGAAGAGACCACCAATTTGCGTTGTAAAACAAGTATCTATATATATATATATTAATAAATAAGTGGAAAAGATACATTTAATAACTTGAAACCTGATGGGTGTTTAAATCTAGCTATAGCTGTATTAGCATAAAAGTGCCGCTTGTTATGGTCAAAGTTCTTTTCCTTAAGATTCAAATAATTGTCTTGACCGATCTCTGTAGAGTTGAAAATCTTTACTTTAATGCTGCTTTCCGCTCTCTATTCGACAATCCTAAAAGCAGTTGTTTGTGCATTACTGATCTTGCATGTTTTTTACCATGCCTCTTAAATGTATAAAAGATGCCTAGGAACTGTAAAAAGATATCACCAAAACAACGTTATTGCTTGTTGCATTGTATTCCAATGATTGAAACTCAAGCTTGGATTCTAGTTCTACCATTCCAAATTGATTAGATTTTGAATATTTTATTGTAGAACAAGATGCTGATGACTGAAGGAACCGTTGGACCAATAGAATCTCAAATGAGTGCTAGTCAATAGCTTAATTAACATATATATAGTAAAATTAGCATAATTTTTGATAGAAGAGGAATTATGGACTCATAACTAAAAGTGTTTGTATCTGTTCAAATATTCCATGGTATCCAAATTCTTTTTTGGAATAATTTGAATTTAGATTCATTGCGATTTTCCCTTTTAAGACATTTATTTATTGATATATTTGACTTTTATTATTTTGACTGCTTTTGTAGTTTATCTGATTCTAAGATTTAAATTTTCTATATGTAATCCAGAATCATAGCAGGACAACAGTTATTACACTGTGTTTATATGCAATTGGGTTTTAGATTCATTGAGATTTTCCCTATAGATGTAATAGATGTAATGATTCAACATTTTTTAATAATTAATTATTATTATTTTATTTTAGTTTCTTCTATCTTCCCTGTGAATTTGGAGTAACCCTTGAGGATCCTTGAGCTTCTTGATGGTTTCTGAAGCTATGGCTAGGTCGTTTTTCCTTCATTCTGACTATATGAGGTAACCAATAAATTTTATAATCAAAACGGCCAAATATTAGCTACCTGTAAGTTTTTGAATTTTTAAACTCTAGCAGTACATAGTACAAAAAATAAAATAGAATTTAATTTCTAGTGTGTTCAACAGTACTGGAGCTAGTAATTAAATCAAGGAAAGGCTGTATTTTGCATTTTATATGTTACTAAATATAAAAAAAAAAAATTATTAATAAGAATAATTAAAAATAATTTTTAGAAACAACATATGATATTCTTTCTCTTTTTCTACGAAGTATCAAAAAATATAACCATTAAAAGGTAGATATTTTGTAAAAGAAGTCTTTAAAAGATAATTTTATAGATTTTACATTGTAGTCTTAAACTGTTCTAAGATTTACACCAGTGCTAGTTAATTTTTCTTTCAAAGGTTCAACGTCGGAGTATGGTATGCAAGTAAGGTATTATTAAACAGTCAAAAGTGGGAACAAAAAGAGAGGATTACAAGTTTGCAAAAGCAGCATCCACTTCCCACAGTGTTCATATGTTTTTTTTTCCCCCTCCTTTTCAGTGTCACGGCACATCATCATCAAGTCACATCCGCATCTCCCATATCCGGCTTTTGAGAGATCGACATTCCCAAAAATTCCCTTCTTCTTTCCAGCATTCATTTCAATCAACCCATGGCCTCTCCCTCACTCACTCTCCACGACGAATTAATATTGCAATGGAATCTTTATCCTTTTAGTCGTGTTTAAACTATGAACACCACGAGTAACTATTTTTGTTGTGTGGAAAGAAATTAAAACCAGGTCATGGTCATGCATTATTTAAGGCTCGATCATTTTATATATACTGTTTTTGAGTGTCAGATGTCTATATGGTAGAGTTCAACGTTTAAAGTTGCATGCACATCCAAAGGAAAGAAAGCGCATATCTCGGGCATGCAGTGTTCAATATTTGCAGTCTTGGATTACATTGTCTTGGTATTGCCCCAAAAACGAGTAGAGATTACCGATCTGGTCTTGATATCTGTAGTGGTCAGTTAAATCTTCCTTGGAGAAACAACTTCGGTAAATAATAAAACATCACCCTTATGAGGAATTTTGGGCATTAACAAATCTTATTCATCCATTGAATGGTTAGGCCTTTTTGTTTTTTTTTGCATGGCAAACCACTGATGGTATCATTGTGGATTGCGCAGTGTTTGGATTTAGTCATTTCCTTTGGTAGCACGAAAAAGAGAATAAAAGAGAAAAGTAGTACTCTAACCGAGGCTTCTTCCTTTTTAGATTGGAGAAAAGTGAGAAAGAGAGGAAACCCAAAAGCGAGGGAGAATATGATGTTGGGAATTTGAAAGAAAAGATGGGCAATGTGAGAGGTGGCGTACTCCCTCTCTTTGTCCTTCCTTCAAATGCATGCTTATTATTGACTTCATAAACTCCCTAAACTTTCCATAAGCACCACACACAACAAATTCCCTAGCTGCTTATCCTAGGGTTTCCAGTTTCTGATTTTTTTTTTTCCCTGAATGTGTTCAGCATAGAGATCAAGATTATCTTTTCAGGATTCTAAAGCCACAAACTTTTAAGGTCTAAAGTTAGGATGCTTGATATTTATTTCTGTTCTAATCTTTTCACACCAGCACTGCTTTCCAAAGATGAGAATGTTTTTATGAAATCTAAAAGAAGAAAAGTAATATTTTTTTTCCAGTAAAAAAGGAGCATTGTATGAAAAGAAGTGATTCTTTGGTATTTCCACTATGCAGGATTCATTCTATATAAATTTCACCATAATTTCTTTTTGTATAGTTACCTACATCTCTTTGTAATTTTAAAACCATGGTACATGCCGTGCATGTTATCATATTGACTTGGTTCTACCTTCTTGTAAGTTAGTGAGGCTCTTGAAATATAGATACCTAGGGTTTTGGCAGCCACTATCATGCATACATCAATCAAAGGAAACTATGTTTTTGTCTTTTACAACATAGACAAATTCTCCTTAGCGAAAGTTATCAGGAAAGAAGTGTTGTATACACATAATCAGACAATTCATCTCAATCCTTGATGGTGAGATCATGGTATCATCATCATCTTCTTTTTTCCATATGGATATCATCTCTCTCTTTTTTTTAAGATATCATCCAAGGGCTGAAATAAATTATGTATGATTATATATAGAATTGTGTACGAATGAATCGAGCTCCAATTGCTTGTTTGTAGTATACAATCATATGACTAGCATATCGTCCTGTCCTCATTAAGTTCATCGAAAACATAGAAATTACAATACAATCCAATCTTGACCTTGACACAAAGTACATACCTGAACTCAACAACAGCCTTAACGCTTAGAGCGATATGATTGTAACCAACAATTAATGATCAGGTCATGAAGAAGAGAGATCATATAAGCTTAAATGAATCAACAACCCAAATATATGATAAGTGACTGGTGCGATTCCTTTCAGCTTCAATAAGTCTCATTAGTGAGTAGCACACTAGCATTATATCTCGAGAAGGTTTGCAGTCAAAATGGAAATAGGTGTAGAGACACATAATTCCACAAATCAAAGTCCTAACTTCAACTGCCAAATGACAAACAAAGATCGACTGTCTTTTGCATGAGAAATTCCTGCATGTATACAAAAAAAACACACACACAGAACCCCCCAGCGGGGGGGGGGGGGGGCGGTGCGGGTGATGTTGGAGCGAGGAGGAGAAGAGGTTACTGCTATAAAAACCATAAATACCGGTCAACAGAAATAGTAATAAGCACAAAGAAATGTGCATAAGTTATATGTTCATCGTCAAGTACATAGTCCTACAATCACCACCTAAAAGACTACTAACAGTTCTTTCTTTCTCGGTTCAAAAATTCACAAAAAAAAAAACAAAGAAAAGGCATAGAAATTAGGAACAACAGAGAATGATCAGAGCAAGTGATCAAGAACTAGAACGAACTAAAATAACCCATAAATTACAAATCATCCCTCATTTTGAAAAAGAACCTCCTGTCAACTGAATCAATTAGGCTAACATCATCAAAGAAAGATTGTTCATCTTCCTCGCAATCTCCAACTGAAATATTCAAATCAAGAGAGACACATGTGCTTGTTGCTTCTCTCTCACAATCCTCATCCTTCTCTTCATCACCCTGATCAACCTTCCGCTTGATGGGTGGAGAACAAGCTCTCGACCTCGAGTCGAAGCTTTCACAGCTCAAAATTACAATGGCATCCTCAAGACCAACTTCTTCACCACTGGGACAAGTTATCATCCCCCTTTCTATTGCAGCTTTAATACCCTTTTGGCAGTAGTAGTTCAATTGTTCCATGTCTTCCATCAAGAACACACGATGAGGGTTATTGCGAATCTCATCAGCAAATCTTTCAATATAACTTTCTTCTGATCTTGGCCTTTTGTTGTTACTAAGATCATCACTGGAATCTGACTTTGCTGATGAGAAGTTGCTCAACCCAACAGAAATGAAACCGTTGCGGGAACCAAAAACAAGACTTGCCAACTCCCTAGAGATCTTCTCTTTACCTTCAGCGTCACAGCCTTGGAAGAACAACCAAGTGTCTTCTTTGGTTCTTGTAGAGTTGGATCTCTCCGTCTTCCTTAGCATCCCTGACCTGCATTGTAGAATTGTGCTGGCAATCTGAGGAATGACGTCCATTTGCCATGGGACCTTCTGCTCCAAAGCATTGCAAAGGGTCTTCAAGTTTTCAGCATTGAGCTCCTTGAACTTGTGGTGGTATTCCATTTCCATGGATTCACTAGCAGAAGTGCAGACAGGACTAGGGTTAGGGTTGTGTATGCCTAGAAGGGATGGCCTTGGCTTATTGTGCTCCTGCGATGAGTGGAATCTTGAATTTGGTTCTGAGCATTCATGATAAGAATTAGCATCAGATATCCAAAAAGAATGTTCTCTGCATGGGTGTTTGGCATTGAGTGGAACTGGCCAGACTTGGTATGTCTGTTTGAAATTGGAGAAAAGATCCCTTGCTTGAAGACGCTCCTGTAAATAGTAGGGATAACATTTGAGTTTAGTATAGCATTTGAAAAAGCATTTGCTACTTCTGTTTCAATTGTATGTGTCAAGGAAAAGACTGTCACCTGATCTTTAGCGCTTGTTTTATGATTATCTTCCTTGTAGTGTTGAAGCCATGGTGGAAGACTTGAGGTGAAGGTGCCATTTGAACTTGCATTGAGTGATGGAGTTTGAGTTCCATTTTCCGACTTTGTTGAACAATCACAGAAGGAATTCAGCTTATCGTCTACTCCACCATCTGGCAAAGACCAAAGGGATGCATCCCCACTTCTCTTCATTCTCAATGGACTTCGCAAATAGCTGAAAATGAAAATCAATTTATATATTTGGTAAAAGATATTAATGCAATGCACCTGGAATGAAATTTCTATTTCTTTTGAAAAGAAAAACACTCATCCTCAAAGTATTAATCTAAAGAACAAGCAATAACTAAAATTCAAGACCTAATTAAGTACTGCTTGAAGAATAGCATAGTTTCTGAATGATTATTTTTGAGACAACTACAGTTAGATGTTCAACCTTTTGGCAAATTCCCTGGAATTGTTCATGATTACAAATAGATACTTAAAAATGAAAATGAAGTGTTTTTGTATGTTTTTCTTTACCTGTCATGACTAAGGCTGAGACCCAAGCTTCCAGAAGGAATGGTAAGAGGGTGAAGACCCCAAAGGGTTTCGAGAGATGGATGTCCAACTCTACACCTCATATAAGTCTGATACGTTGCTATCCCCATGAACCAAAATCTACCTCCCAGACTGCCTTCCCCAATCCCTCCACAAATCATCCTCCCAAGCTCCATGATGACATGCTCCACAGGGCAGTAGTAATTCCTCCCTTGATCCCCACAACTAGCCCTATACTCAGCAGCCCATTTCAGATCTCCCAAATATAAAACAGCACCCCTTCCCACACAGCAACTCTTTACAAGACATCTCAGCTCCCCAACCTTCTGCTCAACCTCGTCTTTTGAGAGGTGAGCGAAGGAGAAGAGTGGAAGGCTAATGAACTGCACAGTCTTCAAAACATCAGGCACCTCTCCACTCTCAACCTTGTCCATCATCCCTTTCACCACTCCCTCAGTGGAGCCCAAACACTCACCAACAACTACAACGCTCCTCTTCTTTCTACTAATCAAACACTCCACGACACTCATCACATCCTCATTCCTTGCTTGCTCTACGACCCTAGTACTACTCTTTCCTGCAGCTTGAGGTGTTGGATTTGGACTGATAAGCTGGAGGCTTTGACGATGATGATCATGATCTTCCTTGGGCTTATTACTAGGGTTTGTGGTCGAAGGAGAGGACGAACACACCTCCAACGACACAGCTTGTTCCACATTGCTCTTCACTTGAGTACTCGAGAAACCAGCCTCTCTCATGACCCTACTCACACTTGGGTCATCCAAGATGGATATAACAAGTTGCTCGATCTCTATCTTCACAGCTAGCAAAGGTTGCTGCTGGCTCTCGATCGACCCCCTGCGTTGGTGCGCTTGTGCACGCTTGAAGGCGGCAACGAGCGCGTTCGATAGAGCCGGCGGATGGTGGTGGTGGTGATGAGTGTGGCCCAACATAGGACTGGAGGAGGTCGACGCCGGGAGGCGATTGAGAGCCACGTTGAAGCAAAGCTCTAGAGCTTTGCATTGAAGAGGATGGGAGTGGGACTGGAGGCAGGCGGCACGGAGGAGTCCGGCGGAGGACGACAGCATCGTGCTAGCGACGTGGAGAGGTGTTACCTGTGCATGGCCTCTACGCTTTGCAAGGCTCACTGATTGCTTCACCACCGTTGCTGCCTCTGGTGTTAGGGCTTGCTGCAGTGTGCAACCACCTGCCCTCATGATCTTTTGATCGATTTCTCTTCCAACTTGATCTTGTTCCTTTTTACGATCTAGCACTGGTATTGCAAACGTCCGCGCTAGCTCAGTGGAGGAATACAAGATTCAAGAAATTCGATAGAGATCAAGAACTTGGGGAGAGGGAGGAAGGAAGAGGAAGAGGAAGAAATGTGTTGTTGGGATTGTTATGTGAATGGAAGGTCGGGTGAGTTGTCAATATCTATCAAACATGTTCAAAGTCCTATTCTACGATGATGATGATATGATCGATGATGATGATGGTGGGGAGTGTATATATGTCGACTTATTTACTGTGTAGAACTGCCGATGGTTTTTGTGCTGGATATATATATGTATATATATATATTTATATATATATATATATATCTTTCGTTGGGTAAACTGCGTTGGCAGGAGCAGTGAGGGACGTGCGTGAAGTTATATAAGGATTGTGGTGGCTGTGCTTTTCTTGCAAGGGAGGGAAAATTGCGGGGGCCAAAGTCGATTTTGTAATGGAAAGTGGAATGCATGTGCATCAAAGGCAAATCAGCTTTCTTCTCTCATTCAAATCTCAATGTCTGTGTTCGTATACGCACAAACCTCGGCCAAGAAGAGGCTTATGGACGAATACATACTTCAGTGAGAATGGTTTTGGTCTTTGGCAGTAACTTCGGGAACATTGCTTTTATTTCCATCTTTTCAAAACTCCAGCAACTATTAACGATTGTAAGGCAACTACGGAGGTTGGATAACAATCTCGAAGTCAATTCCGGAATATGTGAAGAAGGATAAATAATGATCTGTAAACTATATGTAATTCATCGGTTTTTTAACTTGAGACTACTGACTACCGCTAACAACTCTTGCTGTAAGAGAAAATTAGACGTCATGTAAGCAGAAACAAACACCACGAAGAGAAATTTAGAAGAAAAAAAAAAAAGTACAATTGCAAATACGGAAATCTCTTCTTTTTTTTTTTTTTTAGTCATAGCCTACTCAATAGATGATCCGGATAGATCCCCATATAAATTTCACAAGCCTCGGATATGGATCGGATGGGTGGTTATGTCTTGTAAGTGAAGGCATACTCGACTAATAAGGCGTGATCTACTTTTAAGTCTTTAATTAAATTGCTTTCGAATCTCTTTCTGACTCTTGACATAACCATCCAACTGAAAACCAACATACCATTTGTGAAGGGATTTAGGGTCCATGATCCTGTAAGTTACATACAAAACTCAACATTTTGCAACATGCAGTTGATTTCAAGATATACATATATCATGAATGTTTTTACTCAAGATCTCAAGGATCCATCAATTTAACAAAGAAATTATCACTATTTTCCGGCCCATTGTGTCGAAAGTACTTCATTTTGGTTTATAGCTTTTTCTTTAAATTTGTTGGAGAGCTTATCTATAAGCTATATGTTGAGTTTAACTTGAAATTGCCTAAACATACGCTACTGCAAGATAGCCTTCCCACAAAGATTTTGCAGACTTCCATCGTTGGAGAGCTTCTCTATAAGCCATATGTTGAGTTTGACTTGAAATTATCTGAGCAGACGTCGCCACGAGACTACTTTCCCACAGATTTTGCAAACGTCCAAAGCCAGACACTACCATACTAATAGAGTTTGAGCAAACGTCTGCTGATGGAGAGTTTGACGGTAGGGGAAAAACGGATGCCTATTTTAGACATCCGTTGAGCCTACAGTTTCAACCTACAATCTAGCAGATGTTCTTTATGGAAGACTATTGCCAAAAGGGATCCATTTTATCCTACCTATATATCTGTCATTGTGTTGAGATTTTAAGGTAGAGTTGTCCTTCCTAACTCTTGAGTCTTTGGTGCCGGTGGCTCTCTCTAAGGTAAGAATTTGATCTTCTCTCTTCCCCAAATCTCTCTTGTAAGTATCTTTAATCATAGTAAAATCTCTCTCTCTTCAATGAGAACGTAGATTCTTTAGTCAAATCTTGTAAATCCTTGTTTTTGTGTATGTACTTTGATTTGTTGTGGTTTTCTCTATTTACCCTTTGTCGTTTGAGTATTATTCGTGGAGACAAGGAGGATCATTTACCTAATAAAATAGTATCAAAGCTTTTGTCGCGGACTTCGATTCAATTACGAAGATAACGACAAAGTTTGAGATTGAGAAGTATGATTGGAATGGCAACTTTGGTGTGTGGTAAATCAAGATGCACGTCGTTTTAGTCCAACAAGGAGTATTAAAGGCATTAAAGAGAAATGACAAGATGCCAAAATCAATAATTTCACATGAGAAGGAGTAGATGAATGACGAAACCTTGACGAGTATTGTAACGCCCTCGAACTGGGTAGTATGGAACTAATCTGCTAGCTAGGAAATTAACTGGACTAAAGAGAAAACTAAGCTACTATCATCCCAAAGCCTACGTGAGGCTAGTGGCTCCTGTCTACGTGCACTAGGCTGGACAACACTCCAATTGAGCACCTGAAAACAAAATTACAAAACACGCTTGAGTGACTTCTAAGTCACCCTATACGTGCCCACAAAACACACTACATTACAGCTAAAAATATCGACAAGGTTATCTGTTAAATTCTCAAAACTTGAATAAAATTCTTTTAAAACTTTTTCTGGAAATTCTCAGTAAAACTCGTATTCAGGGAAACAAAAGCCCTTTTATGAATTTCTTAGGAAATCTCACAAAAACTTTCTCTTTCTGTATTTAAATCTCATGCTTCTTTGGAAACTACTAGGGACTAGCCTCTAGCCCAAATCTCAAAACTCAAATCTGACTAAAAACACAATTCTCTAGCTGAAACTAACCCTAAAATACTATTGTCATCTCAATTAAAATCTGGTTAAAACTCAAAAGCTAAAACTTAACTCGATTCTAGCTTAAAACTATCATACAGTCTCTAATCTGAAAATCTTTTCTAGTGCCACCTTAGTTAGGGGTAACTTGGCCACAAATGGAGAAAGAGGTACCAACCTCAACCTCCTACACTACCAAGAAGAAAGTCTCCGTGCGGGCATACCACCGTCTAGGTTAACAAGCCTCTCTATTCTTTTCTCTTTTTCTTTTCTCATTGCACGGAGATACGTTCTTCCGATGCCTCATTGGTATTTGAGCACTCGAGTCATCTTTCCTGTCCCAACTAATACTAGTCTCTTTGAGGAATCCAATCTCTCTCACTGGGGTTCCCAACCTCGGTATCCACAATTTTGGACGATGGCTGTTATCAATTGAGTCATGAATCCTAAGGCTACAGCCTTACCTTTACGTGGATCCGCATAGAAATCTCGGAAATCTAGTTCTGAAATTATACATCTTTCTTTAAAATCATTTTTTCTAAATCTTTTCAATTATGAAAATCATTTTATAAATCCATTCTTTTTCTGAAACTGCTTTTCTGTAATTCTTACTTAAATATCAAGAAATGTTTGCTAAACAATCATGTTCAAAACATACAAATCAGGTATTACATTAATTCTTCGAAAAACTCAAAAAAAACTAGTCTAGGGACCTATTTCGACAGACCAAAATTTCTCGGTATGTCAAAATGTCCCAATTTTGAAAGTAGCTCAAGGACTTGGTTTGGCAGACTGAAACTTAACGATCTACCAAAATCCCTTGATTCAGCATATCGAACTTTTTTGGTATGTCGTTTCAGGCGATTTCTGAAAACTGGCCTCTGCCCTTTGGTAGTTGATCGTTAGAATTGGAACCATGGGCAAACCCACTTCCGGTGAGCCACAAAACCTACAAAAATTCTTACTACTAGCATGCCTAATCTACATCTATTTAGAACAAATTTCATCAAAAACCATTGAGTATTGCTCGAGATATGAAAATCACAAGGCATAGAACTCATTCTCAAACACTGTTGCTTAATCTCGAAAATTCATCAAAATCTCTTGATAAACCATGGAAAAACTCTCAGATTACCACATAACCATGATTCCATGCTAATCAACTCATACTCATGATTTTAGCCTAAAATTATAGCATTAAAGCACAGCTTCAAAGCTAGAACAACAAGATAAATAGGGAAAGGGATGCATACACTAAGGTGGTTTCCAACAATCCCTCTTCCCCCTTGGGACCTCTCCTTTCTTGTTAGCGTCCTCCAAGCTCTCTGGTCTCCGACAACTCTCCTCACCACCTACAAACACCCTATTTCTCTCCCTCTCTTCTTCTTTTTCTCTGGCTCTCCCTCTTTCTCTAGTTTCGCCTGCTCTGTATTCTATTCCTCAATCTACTGTCCCACCATTCCTCTCCTTTCCTTCCCTTTGTTGCAATCGCCTTCTTATCGCCGCTCATCTTCAACATCTGTCGGAAATCTTGACAAATCGGCGTTGAGGCATGGCAAAAGGCAGCGAGGCACTTTGGTGAGCATGGTGAATGGCAGTGCCAACTGTGCTACACCGTGTTGAGTTGACTTAAGTCCCCAATCTGGTCCCACACACACACGAGGATCACTAAACGCCAAGGAACTGCATAGTGCGAAAATACTCCAGAGACAATTATCAACAAATTAGAGAGAGCTCAACACAAATTCGTATCATTAAACTAATTATCCAGGTTACACAAGCATAATTACATTTATACTGGATAATCTGGGCACAGGTGTTACAAGCATTCGACTTTGCTTGTCAAACGAGGATCCAGGAGGTCATGCACGAGAAGACTACAGTAAGTCTCTAGTTGAAGTTAGAATTTCTTTACATGACTAAGACCCTTGTGAACTGATTACATTTAAGAAACAGTTGTTCATGCTCCGTATGATTGAAGGTACCTCCATTAAATCACATATTAATGATTTCAATTCAATTATTATGGACGTAGAAAATATAGATGGAAAGATTGAATATGAAGATCAAGCTCTTTGTTGCTATGTTCATTACTGCTCACTTACAAGTATTTTAAAGAAACTCTCATATATGGCAAAGAAGAAATACCAATAAATGTTGTTAAGTTATCTCTATTCTCGAAAGATTTGATAGATTGGGAATTGACTAATTCTAATGCCAATGATGGGAAGACTAAAGCTTGTAATGTTAAGGGAAGAAATATGGAACGAAATTCAGTTAACAAATCCAAAAAAAAAGAGCAAGTTCTATGACTAGTGCGAAAAGAGAGGATACATCGATCATAGACGATTACTGAAAGCTCCAAAACAAGAAAAAAAAGGTAACTTTAAAGGTCAATCAAGCAAGTCCAAGGAGGATTCTACAAAGGCAAGTTATGTAGAGGTAGAATATTCCGATTGTGGTTATGTGTTTGTTGCTACTAACCCATATAAATCGAAAGATGGTTGGATCCTAGACTTGGGGTGTATGTAGCACATGTCTTCTAATAAGAATTGGTTCTTTACCTACAGATCTATTAAAGGTAGAGTTATACTGATAGGGAATGACTCACAGTCAAAGGCTATTGGAATAGACATAGTTGAATTGAGGATGTATGATAGAACAAAAGTGACACTAACAGATGTTTAACATGTTTCAGATCTGAAAAAGAATATCAATTGCCTTAGCACTCTAGATGTAAAAAGGTGTAAGTACTCGAATAAAGATAGACTATTGGCAATCACTAAGGATGGTTGTCTTAGGAGAAAAAGAACACTGCTATTGAAGAAGCGAAGGATCTCTCAACATATTCCCTAGAAAATTTCATAGGAAACAATACTTCCTATAAAGTTCAAATAAAGGAGAAGGAACTTGAAGATGCTCCAAAGAAGAAGAATATTGATTTTAAAGCTTCAACCAAGTCAAAAGATTCGAATAATAAGGAAGATTTTGCTCTTGTCACTCACAAGTCCAAGAAATTCTTAAAGGAAGGAAGTTCTTATAAAAAGGATAAAAAGGACAAAAGAAAAATCATGAAAAAGAAAACTCTCCAAGCAATATGAGATGATAGTAACCCTTCAACCTATGAAGAAATCTCATCTGATGGTGAAGCTACTCATAGATGCTTCATGGTAAAATCTAGTGAGGTATCATCTTTAGAGATTGTTAATGATTTTTCTATAAATAAATTACTTGATGTTTTCAATGATCTTTTTTCAAAATATAGATCTTTGAATATCAAATGCAAAAGTTTAAATAAAAGTTTTGTTGATATATCTCTTGAAAAAGAAAAAATTTCAAATGAAAATGATGAAATGAAAAGTAGGAATAAAGCATGTGAAATAGAAAATGATGTTTTGATAAATGATTTGAATATCATGAAAGGCAAAATTGATGTTTTGAAAAATGGCATTGCATCATTGAAAACCAATAGTGAAAGTTTACTTAAAGATCTTGGTAAATTTACAATTAATAAGAAAAATCTTGATGTAAGAAAGTATAGTAGTGAAAATGTGCAAAAAACAGCTATTCCATATGAAAATGATTTTGTTAGAGCTAAAAATAATGAAAAATATGAATTTGTCATTAAGAAAATGGAAAAAGGAAAGTGGATTCCCAAAATGAAAAATGATTTGATTTCTAAGACTAACACATTTGAACCTAAGATAATGTAGGTACTAAAATCTTTACTTATCTCAAGTGGCTTAGGTGTTTAAGAGCACCTAAGGAGAAGGAACATGAGACTATACTTCGTTAACAAATGTCGACAATCCTATTACCCTTTCTATTGAAAAGGTATATTTTATTTGCTTTAAGTCAACTATGATTGTTTATATTCTTTATTAAAAATTGATTGATTAATGAATTTAATTAGATTGAATATCACTCAATCTAGTTTACTTAATTTTTCCAATTTTATCTCAATATTTCTTTAAAAAAATGTTTTTGGTCTAACACAGATTTCAGTCTATCGAATTTCTGACAAACAGATCTGTTGATCTTTGGCTTGTGCTTATTTGATTATTATCATGCCTAGATTATTTATTTGGCTCTTTGTAAGCATTAAGTATATGCATGATTAGGCCAACTAAAGAATTCTTATAAAATATGATTAAACTTGATTGACATATATTGTCATGTAATGGGCTATAGTGCTTTATCATTTTCACATATGGATTATGAATTATTACTAGTATTTGTCACACCCTCTAGTTCCTTTTGCTCATGACAAATATGGGATTGAGAGTTTTACAATACTATATATTCTTACTCATAATTAGTAATTGAAGTTTGTATTTGTACCTATGCTTGCAATGATATATCTTTTTGCTATGATATGTATGGATTTTTATTGAATTATTTTTTTACCCATACTTGAATTGAGAGAAAGTGTATTGAATATCTGAACAATTATTTCTACCCATGATTGTAGTAAGGGGGAGCTTATTGATTATCTATTATTTCAATCATGTGTTACATGTAGTAAGGAGGAATTTACCATGATTCATTAACTATCTTATAAAAGTTGATTTTAATGATACTAAAGCTTATTGAATATCCTTGATATGTTATATGATTCATTGACTACTATATGAAAAGTAATGATTCTTATGCTTATTGAATATACTTTATCTTCAGGTAATATTGTTTTATTCTTTGAATTTACACCTTCTGTTTTTTTTATGACAAAAAGGGAGAGATGAATAGGTATTTCCAAAACAATCTGAGCGTATAATGTTGATTTGTGTTTAGTTAAGTCATACTTGAGCATATTTGTGTTTTAACTCAGATTATATCATTTTGATATCTTTTCTTGTACTCATATAGTTAGGGGGAGTTATTTCTATAGCTTTGAAACTTTTGTTGTTTTATCATCATCAAAAAGGAAAAGATTGTTGGCAAAATTTACTTCAACTTGATTTTGATGATAACAAAATATATTTGTATACTAACCCTTTTTAATAGGTCAAGGAGGAGTTATTATGGATCTTAGGAAAAATAAGAATATCAAATTGGCTAGAAGGAATCAATATAGCAAATTCAAGTCGAATCATTTGAAGATTAAAGATTAGATATATATTGTGTCAAGTTCTTATTGTACTTTATGTAAATGTAATTCAATGTATTTTAAGAACTTATAATAATCTCCCAAACACTCCCATAAAGCCTTAGGAAAATTATCAAAGCCTCAAACCAAATCATTCAATGATTACACTCATTTATAGGGCTTTACAGGGCATTTTGGCATACCAAACAATTTCGGTATACCAAAATCTGATCTTACTGAGGTTCTGAACTAAGAATCAATTTGACATACTAAATTTATTTTGGCATACTGAATTGCTTGTGGTTTGTGAACAACTGCGAGTCATTCGGTAAACCAAACCATTTTCAAGATACCGATTGACTAGCTATTTCTAACCATTATTAGAGTAACGTTAAACATTACTCTTGGCTTATATATACCCATCCATAGGTACTCATTTTAGACAAGACTCATTGCCACTCATTCCTATCCTTTGAAAGAGCTTTCCAATTGTTTCCGACATTTCATTTCTAGCAATAGCAAGTTTATTCTATTCAAATCCATCAAATATCTACTTGCTCATCTGTGTGTTTGGGAGACAGAAAAAGTTGAGTTGTAATTTTTCTTTCATCAAGTATACACATCTTCTCCGGTTGTGAGAAGGGAAGGCCACGATTTCTACAGAGTCTTAGCGAGGGTTTCATCAAGTGGTGTGGTGACAGGATCTTGAGTCAGAATCAAGATTGGATAGTAAAATTTTCGAGAGATTCTCAAGGAATGGATTAAGCAGAGGAGGTTGAGCCACTATAACTATTTCTAGCACTTCAATTTCTATCATTTCCTTATTTGTATATTTATAGTTTAAGTTTCAACTTCTTTGCTCTACTCTTTTTACTTATTTTTTGCTTGAAATTGTTGAATAAATTATTGATTGTACATTTATCTTTAAATTCTCTATTCACTTCCTTCTAGTGAAGCTTATAGATCCTAACACGAAGGAAATATATTTTATTACTGTAATAGTTGTAAATAATAATTGTTTGTGAATCAGAATCTAAAATATGATAAGCTCAAATGTATAGTGTTTGAGGAGATGGATACAATGTAATCATGTCTCACTATATATAGAATCATGCCTCATAGAATGTAATATAAATACTATTACAAGAATAATGATATTAAAACATGATATGTTATAATTGAAGAATCATGTCTCATTAATTCTAAAAACATATCTTCTAACACACAAATCATGTCTCTCAATATTTCAAAAATAATTTCCATACATATTAAAATATAATATCTTTACAACTGAAGAATCATGTCTCATTACTACTGAAAACATATCTCCCATATTATAAATCATGTCTCATATCACTTGAATCATGTCTCATACTTTAAAAATCAAGTCACAATACATATTAACACATGATATTTTTACAGTTAAAGAATCATGTCTCGTTATTTTTGAAAACATCTCTCAATTCACAAATCATATCTCATTATACCTAATTTATGTCTTAAGTTTACAAAATCATTTCTTATACATATTAAAATATGATAACTTTATGATTGAAGAATCATGTCTCGTTATTTCAGACAACATGTCTCTCAGCTCACAAATCATGTCTCATTTTACATGAATCATGTCTCTTATTACACAAGAAATCATATCTCTCATCATACTAAAACACACAGCCAAAAAATTAAAATCACGACTCATTACACATCACATGATATCACCCAACTCAAGAATCACATCTCATTATAAATGAACTCATGTCTCAATCAACTATTAGTGAATGACAACGAAGATTAATGTAAAGATGTTAATATTAATGTACAGACAAAGATTCACCAATATGTATAGTAAAGAAATAAAAAAGATAAGATGAAACCACATTCATACAACTTTATTTTATTGACACTCATTTTTTAAATGATAATGAACATTTTACACACTTTCCATCTATCCTATTAATAATAGCTACGAATGAGGAGTGAAGTAAAGCAACAATGGTGTTGTAAAGGAAGTACGACAAGGATGGAGGTCATGGAGGAATGGTGAGTATAGTGGTGTTGCATGACATGGAGGGTCAACGGGCACAACAACATTGGACGATGTGGAGGGTTGATGGTTGAGCATGAGAGAGAGAGTGTGTGTGTGAGGATGTGAGGAGAAAGGGGAAGAGTATGAGAGAGAGGGAGGAGGAAGGGGGAGGGGGAAGAGAGAGAGGGGGGAAGGGGTTAGAGCGTTTGAGGAAGAAGAATGAGGATTTATAGGAAGAGTGTTGGAGATTTAGATAGGATCCTACTAGTTATACGGAAATGCGATCCAATAGATTCCTCTTTAGCATCACAAACAAATAATCAAACAACAAAGAAAAGATAGAGAAAACACAAACAGAAGAGAAAATACACGTAAACATAAGGATTTATGAGACAAAGAGAGAGATTTCAGTATGATCAAAGATGGTTACAAAGTACAAGAGATTGATGGAAAGAAAAAATCAAAAACCTTAACCTTAAAATAAGAGAGAGCCAACAGTATCAAAAGACTCTCTAGGGTTAGAAGATGAACTCTCAAATGTTACTTCATAAATCCTTGTGTTTATGTATGTTTTCTCTTCTATTTGTGTTTTCTTTTCTTTTTTTCTTTGTCGTTTGATTATTTGTTCATAGTGCTAAAGAGAAATCTATTGGATTTCATTTTCACACAACTAGTAGGATCTTATACAAATCCCCAATAAGTGATATCAAAGTTTAGGCTATGGATTCTAATGCCCACAAAGATAACGATGAAGTTCGAGATTGAAAAGTACAATTCAGATGTCAACTTCAGCTTGTGATAAATAAAGATGCACGCAGTTTTGATTCAACAAGGTGTTTCAGAGGTGTTGAAGGGAAAGACAAGATGTCAAAAGAGATGACTGAAGATGACAAGGAAGGGATGAATGAGAAAGCCTTGAGAAGTATACAACTTTATTTATTAAACAAGGTTCTCTAGGAGATCGTGCACGAGAAAGCTATGGTAAGTCTTTACATGACCAAGACCCTTGCGAGCTAACTACATCTAAAGTAATGGTTGTTCATGCTTCGTATGGCTGAAAGTTAAGCTCCATGTTACAGTGCAAGGAGAAGTGCACGAGGAATGAACAGGCCACCCTCCAAATACGCAAAGTCAACGTTTGTACATGCATTATCAGTGGTCGAGGAGAGTTGTGATGCAGGAATACTAAGTAATTCTTTAGAAGTTGTTTCATCACAAAAGTTTATAGTGGAGCTTCCTCATACTACAAAGTCAAAGTACAGAGCAATAACAAAAGATATTAAAGAGGTTGACATGGTAGTAAAGCTTCATCCATTGAACAAGTTCAAAGAACATGTTAACTTGATTAGCTCATGTTGTATGTGGCATAGCCTTTGGGGCGGCAATGGGTCGGGTCTAGACCCAGACCCGTGGGTCTGGACCCGCTGGGTCTGGGTCTGGGTCTTGATTTTCAGACCCGTGGACCCGGACCCGTTAGACCCGCTCACTTATTGGGTCGGGT